>PVKC010042488.1:0-11951 GCA_004027635.1 Crocidura indochinensis | reverse complement strand
GGTCACACCCGGCAGTGATCAGGGTTTACTCCTGGCTCCATGCTCAGAAATTGCTCCTGGCAGGCACGGGGGACCATATGGGTCACCGGGATTCGAACCGATGACCTTTTGCATGAAAGGCAAACGCCTTACCTCCATGCTACCTCCTTTTTCTCCTCCATCTGTGCTTGACTCACCTTAGAGTGGCTTTAGAAGGCAACTTCCAGTCCTGTTGTCATGAGCAATGAGACCTAGAAGGACCTTTCTCCTCACTGTCTCCTCCAGCCTTTGCATGACCCCATTGACTAGCCAGAGCTGAAGGCCTCTGCTCTACCTATAAAGTGGACAATAACTTGGGTTGCTCAGTCTGGGGCAGCCCCAGAGCCAGAAGCATAGTTGTGATTTGCTTGAACCAACAGGCCCATTCAGGTTTAACTGTCATCTGTGTCCCCGCTACCAGGCCTGGGTCAAGTGTGATTACTGCTTTGGCCTTGCTGGGAAGAACAGTTGGACACAGGAGAGAAGAACAATTGAAAGGCCAAGGAATGTTCCCAAATCCTAGACAACTTTTGAACTTTCTCGCTGGGAAGGACAGTTGGAAACAGGAGGGAAGAACAATTCAGAAACGCCAAAGAATGTTCTCAAATCCTAGACGACTCTTGAACTTCCTCGCTTGTCTCAAGCCACCCCAGAGAGAGGTAACATTCATAGGAGAGATTGCCCTGGCTGAAGTTTCGTTTGCAGTGACCAGAGTTCATTTAAGAGTTTAAAGAGGTGAATGAAGGTTTCCTCATTACAGGAGCTGCCCCACTGTCCTGCCCAGTCCCAGCAGGCCTGGGCTGGGCCCAACTGTGCTGACACCCAGGGGTGAGATGGGCTTTAATCCCACAGTGAGCTGAGGGAGTCCAGAAAAAGCCAAGGGAGACCTGGCATGGGCAGGCAAGGGTTGGCTGTAGGTGCCCAGAAGGCAGAAACTTGGCTGTGACACTCACACAGGGGATGTGGAGCATGTCGGCCTCAGGCCACACAGTAATGAGTGTCACTCAAAAGGGTGCAAGGCTGGTGACCCAGTGGACAGACTGGGACTTAAAGTGGATGGTCCAATGAGTCAAGTCTCCAACCACTGGCCTCACTGCCACTTTATTTAGGCCCAGGACACCAATCTTCTCATACTCGTGGCCTTTGGTATTTGGGCTGACATAGCTGCCAACCCAGGCCTTCTTAGCTGCCCTAGAGTTCATAGAATGTGCCAGGAGGCGGAGAAGGAGGCCAGGTCAATGCCAGGGCTCGTCTGTCAGCTGAGCAGGAGCAAGCTGTGTGCAGGCCAAGCCTCAGAGAGGCCATCGACAGAGGCTAGGGGCAGAATTGGCTGTGATTTCCCCCACTAGTTCCTCTGCTGTGACCCATAAACTCACTAAGATGAAGTCATTTCCCAGTCGTGCCTATAAAACCCAATGAGGGAGTGTGAGGCTGCTTAGATCAGAAAATGAAGCCAGGCTGTGTGCAGGGGGAGCCTGGGCCATGGGCCTTGTGGTGCGGTGGGATGGGGGGCTCTGCTCTGTTCTTTAACAAGGACCAGCAGGTTTCCCCATCTCCACGCCCCGTGCTGCCCCATGACTCCCCCTCGTCAAGGGTCCAACATTCCTGCCCCTGCACATTGCTTTCTCGGTGTTAAAACAGCAAACTGAAGTAAAACAGTGAAAAATCAGCCTGACATTCTCTCTTGCCTGCTGAGTTCAAAATGGGCCTCATTATTCTCAAGTTGTCGAAGAGTGAAGAACAGTTTGGGCTTGTTTAGAGGCTACTCCCAGCTTGGTGGACTTGGGGGTCACCCTTGGCCATCCCCAGGGATCATGTGGTACCAGGGATAGAGCTTCAAGTCCTGCAGGCAAAGTGTGTGCCATTTGGGCCAATTCCCCAGCACCCTGAAATCTGAACACAATCTGTGCTTCAGCCTCCTCAGAAAGGTAGTGCAAGATGGGATTTGCTGCAGGCTGACCTGTGATTTTCTCACCTGTAGAATGGGCATCTACAGAGCAATCCTATTACCTACGTTTTTCTAGCTCAGACAATCTTCAAGGCTTCAGAGCTATAGCACAATGAGGACAGCATTTGCTTTGCACATGGATGCCCTGGACTCAATCTCTGACACCTCATAGAGTCCCCCCAAAGTCACCATGAACGATCCCTCAGAGCAGAGCCTAGAAAAAGTCTGAATGTAGCCCCCAAACCAAACCGAACCTAACCAAACCAAAAAATCTTGACCAAGTATCCACACTGGGAACATTGAGGAACAAAGGATGAAGCCAGACTGAGGAGAGGGTCTGGATAGGTGATCTATGGGGTCTTTGAACCTGGAAGCTGATGTCAGAAATGGAAAGTTACCATGGGGCTAAGGATCCTGTCACTGCTTTCTCTCTGCTGCTTCTCCTAGAGGACCCCTTGATGAGATAAACCCATTTTAGAGACTTTGGTCCTTTCCCTCAAGTAGCTCAGAGATGCTTTGATGTGTAAAAGTCCAAGCAGTAGATTAACATAGATTGGTAGATGTCTGAGTGCTTGCGGTTCTGAAGTCGCTGGTTTTGGGCAATAAATGTGGAGAGTCAAGTCTCTCTAGCCATGAAGTTGTGAGCCCCCTGGCCCCATGCTGTCCACTGTTATTTCTGGTTTATCCCTTTTCACCCAGTTCAGAGCTGTTCCCCAAGCCTGGTCCACAATAAGAAGTACCTAAACAGGAACTTATACCCCTTATACCCAAGTAGGAAGGAAAGTTGAAGTTGATGGAATAATGGCCTGAACAGATGAGGCTTTGCTGAATAGATTGGAAAGTCAGGTGGGCTCACCAAGGCCACCTTTTTTTTTTTTTTTTTTGGTTTTTGGGCCACACCCGGTGACACTCAGGGGTTACCCCTGGCTATTTGCTCAGAAGTCGCTCCTAGCAGGCACGGGGGACCATATGGGGAACCGGGGGATCGAACCACGGTCCGTCCTAGGTTAGCGCAGGCAAGGCAGGCACCTTACCTGCAGCGCCACCGCCGGCCCCGGCCACCTTGATAGTGAGGATTACATGTCAGAGAGGATAATGACCTTCCCCATGTACAACTGCCTCACCACTGTAGTCCTCATCGTCACTTCCTAGGATGTCCCAACATTAGGCTGGAAGAAATAAGCTCAAATAAAGTGGGGAAAGATATGGTGCTGAGGTCACTACCTGGAAGCCACCTTCCAACTCATTCCCTTGCCCTACCCAAACTCACTTAGCCTTTGTTGTGGGGGGAAGAGATAGAATCTTATGGGTGGTGGATAACTCCCAGGTCCCAGGCCCAGTTAGGTACCTGTCGTGTACATGTGCGTGGCCCGACTATGTTTTGTGGGAATGATTGGGTGAGGGAAGCTAATAAAGATGAGATGACTGAGCCAAGGAGCGTCAGAGCTAGAAACCTAACCCAGATCTACATGGCACCAAAGACAACATCTTGGCCATGTCTGAGTCCTGAGTTGTTCCTCATAGTGTGGATTACAGAGGAAGAAGAAACTTGGCCACCCTCTAGCTCTGATCCCAAAGTTTTGGAATTCTTCAAGACAGTGGGGAGTTTGTTTCTCAAGAGTCCTTAGAATTCTTAGCATCGTGACTTTGAAGGGTTGACCTTAGTGCTGTTCTGAAAGCAAATATTATTTATTTATTTATTTATTTTTATTTAAAGCAGTGTGATTTACAAAGTTATTAGTAGTTGGGTTTTAGACCTACAATGTTTCAGGACCAATTCCATCCTCAGTGTCAACTTCCCTCCATTCATTTCCCAGAGTCCATTCCGGGCCACTACACCCAACCCAAATTGACAGCATAATAGGTCAGGTTTTAAGTTTGGTGGCTATAGTTTGGGTCTCGTGTTTTTATTGTTGTTGACTCTTTGGCTTGAATATTTAGTTCTGTCCTTTCTTAACCCCACCTTTGTACTGAAGTCCCCTTGGCTCCTGGCCTCCATTATTTCACATCTGTCTTTCTGCCCCATCCACTCAATTTCTTTCCTTCTTCTCACTATACTCTGGGGCCTACAATGTTCTCGACAACCTCCATTTTAATCATTATTTTTTAAGATTTAATGTGTAGCTCTGCTGGTTTCCATGGTGTCATACTTAAATCTAGACTATTTCAGCGGCACCATAGAAGAGGAGACTCGTGGTAGTCCTTAAAGATATACTCAGTGCTGTATAGTTACAGAGTATTTCCAACTTATTATTACTTTTGGAGGTTGTATATAGTATTTCACCATAGGGGCACAACAGACATTGTCCAATTACATAATGTTTTTAGCACACAGAAACAAAGGCATGCCTCTCTTCATGAACCCAGAAATCTTTTGTGGATTGTAGTAACCCCATCCAAGTTTCCTTCCCCATGGACCACAAGTTTCACTAGCTGTCCTAGAAATAATCTATTTTTTTTATCGCTACAGGAAGATAGTGCATTAGAATCACTGAAAACATATCTGCTCCCCCACTGTCATGTAACAAATAGCCTCAAACATCACTGGCTGGCAATAGGAAATATTGAGCATCTCACAGATTCTGGGGATTGGGACTCCAGGCCTGACCTCATGGGGTCCTGGCCCATGACCTTGAGGCTACAGTCATTCATGGAGGGACTGAGAAGGTCTTTTCCCAGCATGCTCAGCGGTAGCTGCTGGGCTTAGGTTTCTGTTTCTGTGGCAGTGTCAAGAAGGGCTGTTGAACTTAACAGCTCAGTGTGGCTAGAGGCCATTTTCAGTTTCCCATTGGGTGACTGACTTCCTTTAGGGAAGGATCCGGGTTCATAGTTTCTCTTTCTGTGGATGCAGCATCCTTTTTTCCTGTGCTATTCTATTCTAGAGTATCACCCTGACTTAGGGGGTGTCACTTGAACACTTGGCTGTGGACACTAGGAAGTGATCTCCATGAATACCACATGGGAGGTGGCTGATCCCAGATGCTGAGTAACCGTAAGAACTGCCACTATTCTGTAAACACCTGTTCCCCACACCCCTGGAGCTGAGAACTTCCGGTATTAACTCCCCTCAGCTCCCATGCAGGAGGGAGGGAGGCTTGGTCTGTGCAATCCTCCCCAAAGCCCCTTGGTCTGTGCAATCCCCCAACGGCCCTTTGGTGCACAAAATCAACCCAAAGGCCCCTTGATTTGTGCAATTCCCCCAAAGACCCCCTTGGTTTGTGCCATCAACCCCAGAGCTCCCTTGTTCCATGCAATCATCCCCAAGGCTCCCTTGGTCATGCAATCCCCCCCAAACTCCCTTGATCTGTGCAATCCCGCTGAAGTCCCCTTGGTCCATGCAATCACTCCCACCACACACACTCCTGCTGGGAATTTGACAGAGCAAAGAGACGGGAAACACTCAGAGATTCCTCTTGGTCCTTCCCTCATGTCCCAGGATTACTGCCTCTGATCTTCCAGTAGAATCCAGCTTACTTCCCCTTCTGTGTGTGTATCAACAATCTGAAACTCAAAGTGCGTATGTACCTGAGCTTGAACATAAAGTCAGGGACTGGAGTGGGGTGGGACTTACAGTCTTTCTGGGTTCTGAGGGGAGCATCTGAACCCCCAAGTTATGGGCTCTCCCTCTCAGCTCTTCTAGCTCTCATGCACTTGGCACAGCTCTGAAAGCAGCTGAGAAGAGCTTTCCTCCCACAGCTTCTGACAGGAAGGCCAGGGCACTGGGTTGGACGGTGCATTAATCCATGTTTCTGTTCTGTGTTCCTTCAGCTTGTCTTGACTGGATCAAAAAAACGGGGGGTGAGGAAAAAAACACCCATCAAGTCGCCCCAGACATGAGCATAATAGGCGGGTTTACATGTCCTGGGGGCTTAATAAAAGGTGGTAGTTTGGGGATCGCTGTTCCGAGACCCCCTTCTGTTAATACTTATCTAGCTAATGCATCTTCCAAATGGCCTCAGCACAGCGTTTAGGACATTAAGGGGATTTTGTGATGTTGCTCTACATATGGTATTTCTGCACTGCAAATACCATATGTATTTTTCCTTCTCTCCCCACATTGGACTTGCATAAATTATTTTACGATGAAGGTGGTGAGGCAGAGGGAGCAGAGGCAGGCGGGAAGGTTAAGGTTTCACAGGACCCAGCCTCAGACATTTCTGGAGCTCCGGAGGGAGCCAGGGATGTAACATTCCTGATCCAAGGGAAAACAGGAGGGTTGGGAGTACAGAGCTGTCGGGCCTGTGGCTGACAAACACCAGCTGTGCTGGGTCCCTATCACATCCTGGCCTCACAGCCTCCTCCTCCCTCCAAACCACAGGGCCATTAACACACTCTGGAGCAATGTGGGATTCCTCACAATGTCCTGGGATTTGCCATACACTCCCTCCTTTATCAGGCTGAGCTTTAGCTCCCGGCAGAGTTCAGAGCCTCATTCTTTACCCAGGCTTGGTCTAGGAGGCTGAACACTTGATCTGTTCCAGGATCAGTGCGGGACACTATGAATTGGTCATTTTGTTGTTGTTTGTTTTATGGAGGCCACACTGGGTGATCCTCAAGGACTTACTCTTGATTCTGCACTCAGGAATTATTCCTGGCATGCTTGGGTAATGAACCTAGGGGATGCCAGGGATAGAACCCAGGTTGACTGTGTATATGGCAAGCACCCTCCCCACTGTGCTATTGCTCTGGTCCTGGAGTGGCTAACACCACCAGTTTTTCCACATATCATACTTTCATGAAGGGTTTTCTGGTGCTCTTAGATGTAGACACTGTGGCTTTGATTTGAGCTTAATTTACTCATTTCTCCCCTGGTGGCTTGTGTTGCTTTTTGGGTCCTTATGTAATGACTTCACAAGTGGGAGAGGGAAGAAAACTCTTCCATGAGCTCTTAGTCTCTTTCTTTCCATTTAGATATTGAAACCATCCCAATCTCCTTTCTTAAGAGAATGAAGTAAGAGCTCTACTTGCTTCCTCACAGGAAGCCCCTCTTCCTACCAGCTCACTCCATGATTCATCCATTGACTTCTGGCTGGGATGCTGACATATCTGTCAGGAGACAATTGCTCACTGCTCTCTGGCCTTCCTACACATCTTCTGAGCAGAGATTTTGTTGGATTTCATTTTGGGGGACAGTTTAGGGAGCAAACAACCTTAGAACTACAAACTAAATCTTCACATGAGCATGGAGGCAGAACTTGCTCAGTGTTATAAAGATCTGGGTTCTTTTGATTTTGATTTAGTTCATCTTATTTGGGGTGGGGGCACACCTGGCAGTACTCAGAGCTTATTCCTGTTTCTGAGTTTAGGAACTCCATGGGCACATAAGGGGTCATCTGTAGAGCCAGGGATTAAATGAGGGTTAGAAAGACAAGCACTATACCCCTGTACTGTCTCTCCAGCCTTGACTTAATGTGTTGATATTAGGAGTCCTTTTTCCTATCTTAGCCCAAGCTGCCTGCCAAATTACTTAGAACTCTTGAGACCCAACACAAGTACTCATACTTGGTGACTGTTGTCCCTGTCACCAAGTATGAATACTGCCACTCTGGACCTGGGGTATCAGGAAGTTATGATGATGAACTTGTTAGCTGGCAAGAGGCATGTGATTCAGATGCAATAATTTCTAGATAAAACCAAATTTTTACCTAAATTGGGACACTACATTTTTATTAGTCTATCTACCTTTTGCTTCTTTTTCACCAGGATCCATATTTTTTTCTGTAGATGTGCTATTTGGGGGCCACACTCGGTGATGTTCAGGGCTTACTTTTGTTTCTGCACTCCTGGTGGTGCTCAGGGGACCATATGGGATGCCAGAGATTGAAACAGAGTCAGCTACATGCAAGGCAAGTGCTTGCCCTCTGTTCTATCTCTCTATCCCAAATACCCACTATTTTAATTATCATGGTTTTGGAGTGATCTCCATGTCTTGTGGCTAAATTACAATGTTTGTTTATGTTGTTACTGGGCTTAGCTATTTAATAGAGTTCATTCTCTTATGGAAAATATTTGGGGACTCCTGGGCACTTCCCAGGGGACTTAGGGCCACTGCTGGCTCCCCAGGATTTTGAGTTTGAACTGGTGATATGATGAGACTGGGATTCCTAGGTGCCATGACATAATCATATAGCCCCTTTTGGGGAATTAGTTTGTTAACTTGTCCCTACAATTTTGTTGAGGGCTTGACTGAAATTTGTTCTAAATATACAGATTAAGTTCGGGGGAGAAGTAGCATCTTTATCATGTTAATTGCTCCATTTACTAACATTAACTTGTACTTCATTTTCTTGGGTCTAAATTTTCTTTAGTGGTTGGAGATATAGAGCACTTGCTATGCCTTCCTTGTTTGTCTGAAGCTCTGGGTTGACCCCATATTACCATCATTATAAATTTTCTTCACTAATTTTTTTTACATTCTCTAATGAGTTAATTACTACTCTTGCTTATGTTAACATTACAATGCCATGCTTGTCAAAAAAGGTAGAGGACATGGGCTAGAGTGATAGCACAGTGGTAGGACTGACCCAAGACAGACCCAGTTCAATCCCGGCATTCCATATGGTCCCCTAGCCTGCCAGCCTGTCAGGAGCGATTTCCAAGCACAGAGCCAAAAGTACCCACAAGTGCTGCTGGGTGTGACCCCAAAACAAAACAACAACAAAAGAAGATGTAGAACAATACTAACCCTTTTCACATGTTGATCTAATATATGATAAGTTGCTTATTTGATTTTCCTTTAATCTCTTGGAGTTTTCTGATGTAAGTTTTAGATGTAAGTTTTTGCATGCAGAAGTGATGGAGAGAAATTCTTTTCCTTTCTATTCTGTTGATCACTATTTCCATTTTTCCCTGAAAACTTCTAAAATTGTTTTCTTTTACTTTTTTATTATATATATTTTATTTAAACAACTTGACTACATACATGATTGTGTTTGGGTTTCAGTCATGTAAAGAACACATAGATAAGTGAGATCATTCTGCATCTTTCTCTCTCTGACTTATTTCACTCAGCATAATAGATTCCATGTACATCCATGTATAGGAAAATTTCATGACTTCATCTCTCCTGACAGCTGCATAATATTCCATTGTGTATATGTGCCACAGTTTCTTTAGCCATTCATCTGTTGAAGGGTATCTTGGCTGTTTCCAGAGTCTTTTCAGGTAAAGAGTGCTGCAATGAATATAGGTGTAAGGAAGGGGTTTTTGTATTGTATTTTTTTGTTCCTAGGGTATATTCCCAGGAGTGGTATAGCTGGGTCCTATGGGAGCACGATTTCCAGTTTTTGGAGGAATCTCCATATTGCTTTCCATAAAGGTTGAACTAGACGGCATTCCCACCAGCAGTGGATAAGAGTTCCTTTCTCTCCACATCCCCGTTAACACTGCTTGTTCTCATTCTTTGTGATGTGTGCCATTCTCTGTGGTGTGAGGTGGTACCTCATAGTTGTTTTGATTTGCATCTCCCTGATGATTAGTGATGTGGAGCATTTTTTCATGTGTCTTTTGGCCATTTGTATTTCTTCTTTGTCAAAGTGTCTGTCCATTTCTTCTCCCCATTTTTTGATGGGATGAGATTTTTTTTTCTTGTAAAATTCTGTCAGTGCCTTGTATATTGTGGAGATTAGCCCCTTATCTGATGGGTATTGGGCGAATACTTTCTCCCACTCAGTGGGGGGCTCTTGTATCCTGAGTGCTATTTCTTTTGAGGTGCAGAAGCATCTCAGTTTAATATATTCCCATCTGTTAATCTCTTCTTTCACTTGCTTGAAGAGTGCAGTTTCCTCCTTGAAGATGCCTTTAGTCTCAATGTCCTGGAGTGTTTTACCTACATGTTGTTCTATATATCTAATGGTTTCTGTTCTGATATCAAGGTCTTTCATCGTACATGTTGTTAGCTGGTGATCTAAGTTCAATTTTTTGCAAGTGGCTAGCCAATTGTGCCAACACCACTTGTTGAAGAGGCTTTCTTTGCTCCATTTAGGATTTCTTGCTCCTTTATCAAAAATTAGGTGATTGTACGTCTGGGAACATTCTCTGAGTATTCAAGCCTATTCCACTGATCTGAGGGCCTGTCCCTATTCCAATACCATGCTGTTTTGATAGCTATTGCTTTGTAGTACAGTTTAAATTTGGAGAAAGTAATTCCTCCCATATTCTTTTTCCCTATGATTGCTTTAGCTATTCTAGGATGTTTATTGTTCCAAATGAATTTCAAAAGTGCCTGATCCACTTCTTTGAAAAATGTCATGGGTATCTTTAGAGGGATCGCATTAAATCTGTACAATGCTTTGGGGGAGTATTGCCATTTTAATTATGTTAATCCTGCCAATCCATGAGCAGGGTATGTGCTTCCATTTCTGTGTGTCCTCTCTTATTTCTTGGAGCAGAGTTTTATAGTTTTCTTTGTATAGGTCCTTAACATTTTTAGTCAAGTTGATTCCAAGATATTTGAGTTTGTGTGGCACTATTGTGAATGGAAACCTCTAGAATTGTGTCTCATGGAAGAGATACCAAATCTTCTAGGTATATTCTTGTCCTGAAGAAAATTTCTCCTAAGTCAGAACGTGTATCCTATATGTTTAATATAAAATTCATGTTAAAATTATATATATATATTGGTTTTTGGGTCACACCCGGTGATGCTCAGGGGTTACTCCTGGCTATTCACTCAGAAGTCGCTCCTGGCAGGCACGGGGGACCATATGGGGAACCGGGGGATCGAGCCGCGGTCCGTCCTAGGTTAGCGCAGGCAAGACAGGCACCTTACCTCCAGCGCCACAACCCGGCCCCCATATTATTTTTATAAATGTATTCAAACATTGGTAAAGTACAGTGAACCACATTAGATGTGACTTCAGCACTGATGAAAATTGTTTGAATATGACTCAACGGGCTGGAACTTTGCATGTAGGAAGCTGAAGCTTGATCCCTGGTACCATATGATCCTCCGAGTATTATCAGGAGTCATCCCTAAGCACTGATGCAAGAGTATCTTTTCCCATCCAGTTGAGTATGGCCTAAAGTTCCCAAAACCAGGAAAAGAAAAAAAAAACACTGTCTCCCTCCTTTATATGATTAATGTGCTGAATTACGGAATCATTTGTCTCTGGTATTTCTGGGATAAATCCTAGTTAATCACAATGTACTTTCAGGCCCCAGTTGTCAGCCTCGGTTGTCGAATTGCACCTTTTGGGGAGTCTTGACTCTGTGTGGCCCGTTGCACAGATGTGGCTCTACTCAGAGGGAGACGGAATATTTCCCATGGCGGGCTTTCCACATTTACAATGGCAAGTTTTCCAGCAGAGTAGAGCAGAGAAGAGCATGGAGCCACTCTGGCCCATGTACAGACCTAAATGTTAGCAGACAAGGGTGGAAGGTTTGGAGTGGAGTTTCCGACCTGCTGACTGCTCAAACCCAGATGTGCAATTGTATTAGGACCAATTTGATACTGCAGGAACAAGGAAACTGAATGTTCTGAAGGACAGGACCTTGGGGGGTACCCCACTAGGCTGTATTGCCTATGTGAGGGGAGAGGGGATTGAATCAAGAGATAGAATCAACATCCAGTGCAATAAGAAAATGGTGCAGGTGGAGAATATTGTTGGGGGAGGAAAGTGGTGATTGAAGTAAGGCACAAAGTCAGCCCTGAGACCTCATATCAATGTGGATCTCAGGAACTTACTAAAAGAAATTGAAAACTGTCTTGGGAAGGGTTGATTGACTCCCATAAACACCACTGGGATCAAGAGTTCTAGAGACAGGCTGCCCGGGGCCTGTATCATCCTTGTCTCGGCCCCCAGTGACTGGAGCAGGTTGGCACATTGATCATAATTGCCTTGGCTGCCCCCTGCATGTCTCTTCCTCACCCAAATGCATCTGTGCAACTCCTGTGAGGCAACTGGAAGACTTCTTAGCTCATCCTTACTCACACAGATCTAGACTGACTTGTCAAGGACCTTTTGTATGTGTTTTGGTGATGGAA
>PVKC010042487.1:0-11911 GCA_004027635.1 Crocidura indochinensis | reverse complement strand
GGTTTTTGGGTCACACCCGGCAGTGCTCAGGGGTTACTCCTGGCTCCATGCTCAGAAATTGCTCCTGGCAGGCACGGGGGACCATATGGGGCACCGGGATTCGAACCGATGACCTTTTGCATGAAAGGCAAACGCCTTACCTCCATGCTATCTCCCGGGCCCCCCTCTCAGTGATTCTTGACCCATTGGGCCTGTGATTCAATGCAAGGGCTGAGAATACGATACTGCTCATGCTCTGTGTTACTGGGAATACCAGCATCTCAGAGTTTCTAGAGCTACACTTGGTGATACTGGGATGGTAGTGCAGGGTCAGCTGTATGCAGCTGTTGCAGGTGACTTTTGTGAAGTGGAAAGAAAAGAGAGGCAGCAGCCCCGAGATGCTTCCCTCTCTACCTGTCAACTGGGAAAGGATTGGGGGAAATCTAGGAGTGGTAAGTCTGCCAGGAACCCTTGCACAGTAAACCTCACATCTCATCAGTCCCAAAATGAACCCTTCAAACTGCTCCTGGGAATCCATTTATTTTGCAAGGTGTGAGAGATGATCCCTGTCACCAGATTTCTCAGGGAGTCGTGGACTCAGGCTGGAATGAGGAATGCTTTTGCAAGAAAGGAAAGTCAGTCCTAGGCTTACCCAGGCTTTTGGGATCCATTGTCTTTCCCTCAGAGAAAATAATTCCAGGAGACAGTGAGGTAAAACTACTTTACTTAGAAGAGATTATGGAGGGAGAGAGAGAGAGAGAGCAATACAGGCAGAGACAGAGATACTTAGAGTTCTCCAGTGTCCATGCAGGCCAACCCGCACAGCTTGCCTCTGAAGGCTGGCTTTTATAGCAGCCCCCTACTGGGACTTTCTAGCTAAGAGTCCATTGCTAAGGTACAATCACGAAGAGTTTGGAGCTTTTGATGGCCCTTTTCGGTGTCCTTATCACACCCCTTTGTTCCTGTTGGAGCTTCTCTTGGAGAGGGTCAAGGCTTCTCTGGATCTGTGCTGGTGCCAGTGAGTCTTATCAGACTACAGTACCTGTGTCTATCAATAATGCTTCTAGGTGCTTAAGGGCTAATGACAAGAGCAACTTCTTTAAATATCATCTTGGTTTTATTATGTCCCAAGAACTCATTGCCACCCGTTCCCACTCACCCCCACCCCAAAGTATCTGCCTGTTTCATCAGCATTTACCTTAACTCTTTTTCATAACTCTCAAGGCATATGCAAAAACTATTCCTTCTGGGTGCTAATAAGTCTTGGCTAAGATAACCTATGTGACACAGGGAAGTTATTTGAGGGGGGTTGGGTCACATCTGGCTGCACTCAGGGGTTACTTCTGGCTCTATGCTCAGAAATCGACTCCAGCAGGCTCGGGGGACCATATGGAATGCTGGGATTTGAACCACCGTCCTTCTGCATGCAAGGCAAATGCCTTACCTCCATGCTATTTCTGCAGCCCATGTGACACAGAGAATTTATAAGGATACTGAGGTGCTTTGTGGAATGTGGAATATTGTTCAAGAACAGAAATGATACTGGGCCTAATGAACAATGCACTCGGTCTCAAACTCTAACCTCACCCATTATTTTATTTTATTTGACCCAAGCACACACTGTATCTGCTGTCCTCTGTTTCCTAGATCCTAACTCTTATTTGGGTTCAAGTGCATAGGCGGTGTGCAGCTCAATGTGGAATTGTTTATTTATTGGTTTTTGGGCCACACCTGGTGACGCTCAGGGGTTACTCTTGGCTATGTGCTCAGAAATCATTCCTGGCAGGCCCGGGGGACCATATGGTCGTCCTAGGTCAGCTGCATGCAAGGTAAATGCCCTACTGCTGCACCACCGCTCCAGCCCCTGTGGAATTGTTTTAAATTATATAATTTATTATTAACAAATGTTTGGCTTGCCTATGCACTTTTGTATACCAACATATCTGGGATGGCATAAAAATTTCTTGTTGGAATTGGGTTGCAAATGAAAATAGTTTAGTAGCCCTGCTCTAGTCAGCTCTAGCTGTCAGCTCTGATTATTTCTGAAAAGCATCATTTGATTATTTGTAAGATTCTGATAGTCTCAATACACTTCGAGGTCACACACAGCTAAAGTCACTGGAAACCATGGAAAATAATGCCCACAAGAACAAATATTTTTCATGAGCGAATCCTAGGATTTGGTAAATTTTTCCTCTTCTAGCACTTCTCAGCTGATGCTAATCCAAGGGGGTCACAATGAATACAACTGGGGAGGGGATAGCAAAGCTTAAGTAAGAGTAGGGAGCCCACTGGTACTGGTAGGATGGTGGGGACAGGAAAAAAACTTGTCAGGAAATCTGGGAAAGTAGACATTAAATGCTGATCTAGATCAGTGGTTTTCAGTATATGACTGTGGACTGGGGAAATTAGGAGAAACGTTGCAAACCAGCTGATAGTTAAGAAACAAAAACCAATAGAGGTACTATTTTATTTATTAAGTCCCAATTAAATACAGTGTATTTATGTCCACCTCAGGTAGCAGCATATGATTTGGGTAAAAGTTTTGTAGATCACCAGGTTTATTGAAAATAAAGGACAATAAGGGGCTGAAGAGATAGCACAGCAGTAGGGTATTGGCCTTGCAAGCAGCTGATCCAGAACAGGCAGTGGTTCAAATCCCGGCATACCATATGGTCCCCTGAGCCTTCCAGAAGCACCAGGTTTATTGAAAATAAAGGACAATAAGGGGCCGAAGAGATAGCACAACAGTAGGGTATTGGCCTTGCAAGCAGCTGATCCAGAACAGACAGTGGTTCAAATCCCAGCATACCATATGGTCCCCTGAGCCTTCCAGAAGCGATTTCTGAGCACAGAGCCAGGAGTAACCCCTGAGCAGCACTGGGTGTGATCCAAAAACACAAAGTAAAATGAGACAATAGTCTCATCTGAAGGGGTTGATTAGCTATAGAATTAAGTGCATGATTTTTGAGAATTAAATTTCCCTAATACACATGTATATTTTCATTAAAAAAAAAACCCACAATATAATAAAGGTCAGTGTTTCATTTTTGTTTGGGGGTTGTAGCTGGTGGATGTTAGGGATTGAGACTGGGGTGCCTATGTGCAAAGCTTATGCTCTCATCCCTCTATGCCTTTTCAATACCAAGGAACAGAAACCAGAGCAATAGCATAGTGGGTAGGTGTTTGCCATATATGTGGTTGACTTTGGACTCTGTTTTGATTACTAGCATCCCATTTGGTCTCCCAAGCCCAGTAAGAGTGATTCCTGTGTGCAGAGCAATGTATGGCCAACCCAAATAAAAGAATATCTTGGTTCTTTGAAATCAAGTAATCAATAATCATTAAGAATTCAACAGCAGGGGCCCGGGAGATAGCATGGAGGTAAGGCGTTTGCCTTTCATGCAAAAAGGTCATAGGTTCAAATCCTGGTGCCCCATATGGTCCCCTGTGCCTGCCAGGAGCAATTTCTGAGCATGGAGCCAGGAGTAACCCCTGAGCACTGCCGGGTGTGACCCAAAAACAAAACAGAACAAAACAAAACAAAAAAAAGAATTCAACAGCAGCTAGTTGCTATTGTTTATAGGACTGAATCAAAAACAAACTCCTAACAAAACCCCCTCCCCCGTCATACCAGGTAATCCTCAGAGGTAATGTCTTTTTTTTTTTGTTTGTTTGTTTTTGTTTTGGGGTCACACCCAGCAGTGCTCAGGGGTTATTCCTGGCTTCATGCTCAGAAATTGCTCCTGGCAGGCACAGGGGACCATATGGGGCACCGGGATTCGAACCGATGACCTTTTGCATGAAAGGCAAACGCCTTACCTCCATGCTATCTCCTGGGCCCCAGAGGTAATGTCTTAATGCCTGGCTTTGTATTCAGGAATTACTCTTGGCAGGTTTAAACCTGGGATTAAACCTATGTTGCCTACATGCTAGGGAAACACCCTACCCATTGTACTATCACTCCAGTAAACAGTTTCTCTTTTGTTTGTTTGTTTTTGGGTTACACCCAGAAGTGCTCAGGGGTTATTCCTGGCTATGCACTCAGAAATCACTCCTGGCAGGCTTGGGAAATCATATGGGATTCTGAGGATCAAACGTGGGTCCATCCCAGCTCAGCTGTGTGCAAAACGAACACCCTACCGCTGTGTTATCACTCTGGCCATAATTTTTTTTTGGGGGGGGTCACACCCAGCAGCGCTCAGGGGTTACTCGTGGCAGGCTCGGGGGACCACATGGGATGCCAGTACTCGAACCACTGTCCTTCTGCATGCAAGGCAATGCCCAACTTCCATGCTATCTCTTAGGCCCTGATACTTTCTATCTTAAACAGAAATTTCTGTCCTTTCTGTCCATCCACTTAATATTTGATATATGTTTTAGAGATTATTCCAATTCTGTGCTTGAGGGATCATATATAGTGCTGAAGATCAAAGTAGAGTTGGCTGCATATAAGGCAAGATACTACCTATATGATCTCTCCTCCCCGCTTATCATTTTACAATCATACTAGTTCAACACTTATTTCTGAAAAGTGGACCTGCTCACAGATACCATTATCGGGGGTTACTTCTTAGTGTTCAGGTCTCATGGCCAAACTTGGGGGAACATGTGTGTAGCAGAACCAAGTTCACTACAAGCAAAGTATGTGCTCTAATCCATTGATCCATAACTCTGGCACTATTTTCAGTTGGTTTTGTTGTTGTTTCTAAATAAAAGCACTGAGGTCCTGTTACTTTCAATATCAGGAGAAATACCCCCCTCCCCACTTTTTAAAGAGAGAACATTATTATCTAGTACAGATAAAGAACTAGTTTGAAATGAACATGCAGGAGCAATAGCACAGCAGTAGGGCATTTGCCTTGCACGCGACTGATCGGAAATGAACCTGGGTTTGATTCCTGGCATCCCATATGGCCCCCCAAGCCTGCCAGGAGTGATTTCTGAGCACAGAGCCAGGAGTAACCCGAGTGTCACTGGGTGTGGCCCCCCCAAAAAACCAAACAAACAACAACAACAAAAAAAAGAAATGAAAATCAGTTAACAGTTTTAGGCAGCTGGTATTAAGTCACGAATGCAAACTTCCGTTCCTGGTTTGGTAAGTAGAGGGCATTTTTCAGTTCAGTGGTTTTCAATTGTGGGTCTTCCCAACAAATCTCGTCTGCGGTATTAAACGATTGGCATATCACAGTGATTACTAACTGCTGAATTTGTCCGTCCACAGGTATAAAAAAAGTTGAAAACCACTCAGTGAACACACTCCAACTTTTAAGGAGAATTTAAAATATACTGGGAGTTACTAATGCCCAGGTGAACTTCCTGCCACTGCTTTTCTCCACACTAGTTCCTCTATTATTTATTCTGTTTTCATGACTCGAAACCCAAACTCAGTAAATATTTCATAAGAATCTCCATATGGGTGTAGCATATAACACATTTAGCTAATTTAACTGGTTTTTAGGTTCGCTTGGAAGAAAAGTTCAAACATGAAGATGCTATTGTTGCTTCATTTATGAAGTTAAGTACAATATGATAAACAGTGAAGGCTTAGAGCAACGTAGGAAATGACATACAAAATATCTTTTAATAATGAAGCTCAATTTTATTGTTGGGGCCACATCCAGCAGAGCTTAGGGCTTACTCTGCACTCAGAATTCACTCCTGGTGGTAATCAGGGGGCCATATGGGATGCTGGGAATCAAACCTGGGTTAAATGAATTCAAGGCAAGTACCCTACCTTCTGTAAGTGCTCCCCATCCTTCTCTTGATTTAATAAACAACTTTTTTTTGTGTGTGGGGGGAATACCTAAGCAGTGCTCAGGATGCCTCCTGGGAGATATGCCCAGTGAAATTCGCCACTGGAAGATTCAGTGGCAGGACCTGAGAAGGTGGAGTTGTGCAGGCTCTGCAGAACCAGAAATCTCCATGACTAACTTGGTGGGAGAATGGGCTACCTGGACTACAAACAGCAG
This sequence comes from Crocidura indochinensis, assembly GCA_004027635.1. Lineage (NCBI taxonomy): Eukaryota > Metazoa > Chordata > Mammalia > Eulipotyphla > Soricidae > Crocidura > Crocidura indochinensis. The sequence continues at coordinate 5,960 of PVKC010042487.1, read as the reverse complement.
TGCAGTGGGGGTCCATATGGTGCAGGGTTTAAATTCAAGTCTTGGCACATATAAAACTTTCTCCCTGGCCTCTACATTCTTGATTTTCTCACTCCTGCCACTTATCTATGAGAAAAGATGTACATAAGACCTGCTAAATATTCATATTTGGTTTGAAGTGAAGTAATTTTCCTTCCAGAAGCTTTCTTTTTCAGTGTCAGGAGTTAAACCTACATGCAAGGCCTCACACATGTAAGAAGTGTGTCCTCCAGCTGAACCACATCCCTGGCTCTGGAGACTCAGATTCTGGCTTTTTGCTTGTTTTATACATGGCACTGGGCATCCAACTAAATATTAAGAGCAGGTTAAAAATTTTTTTGCAAATATTAAAAACTAGTATTTTACTCTAAATAACTCACTGAAATAGCTAGGACAGAGAGAATAAAATATTACATATTTTACACTTATGAAGTCCAAATCAGTATGAAGCTCAGGACACTATGATATAGGTTTGTGTGTTTAAAAAATCAAAGGCAACTACAAGAGATTTTTTTGAAAAGCACATCCAGAAATTAACAAAACACTTGAAAAAAACGAATATAAATTTAATAATAAACATTATGGTCAGGCTGTTTATTAAGGAGGCAACCACACATACAAGTTCAGCTATAGAAATGTTTGTAAATCAAACTTCATGTGATCTAAAAGGACCATGCGTAATGTCAAAAATGGACGCCTGTACATTTAATAAAAAGTTGACTTAAACATACAGTCTAGATCATTCTAGAATTATACAAACATCTGGGGCCACATAGATATCTAATTTTCCTTCAAAAAAACTTTATAAAAGTGATGTATTAATTTTAAAAAGTATCTGACAATTAAGAATGGTCCCCAGCTTTACAAAATGTGATTTCCAGGGTATGAAAACTGAAAAAAGTCAACTCTTCAGAGTGCTTTATATTATACAAACAAGTTTTATAGAAAAATGATCCAGCAAATGCTTGAGTTAAGAATATTTATATTTTTTCCAATTCTTTACACTTTTATTAACACACTTACAAAAAATAACATTCAAACACTGAGAAAATTAAATAACTTTGGAAGCAGAGTTCATAGGTTTCTGCTTACATTATAAGTGACAATTCTGGGTTGTTGGCACAAAAAAATAATCAACATTCATAAAATCCTTACTACTATATATCAAACATAAGTTAAAATCATAGGCACTAGTTTATAAACTCACATATCTTCTGTAAGACTAACCACAGTGAATCCTTAGATTTTCCCAAACAGAAAAATTGGCAATACACAAAGGCTTTTTAGTAAAAAGGCAATTTTTCTCTTTAGGAAACTAAAAGTTCGTGGTAGTACAACAGCAGGTAAAATAATACTTTACCCAACTCAGATAAAATATGTTCCAAACAAGTGATGAAATATTTTAATTAAAAAAAATAGATTTTTTCTGATACAGTCGTTTAAAAACAAAGCCAAATAACCTGACTCCTTTAAAACAGTTAATCTAACTTAAAAAATGTAATAGGTGTTTCATCATAGTTGAAATTCCTGTAATTATTAAATTGCAGCATATTTTTTTGCAATGTTTCATAAAAACTTAGACCTATTTTGTTTTGTGTATATGTGGTTCAAAAGAGACCATGTTTATTTCTTCTACTGATGAGTTTACATCAGACACTCCCCCACCTGAAGCAGAAGCTTTCTCTTCCTCTGAAAAGTAACGTATTTAAATTCATCATGTGGAATTCTGGTGCCCTCCTTTCCTGACCCACCACCCCTTTGCCCTCAAATTCAAGGATAAAATGTCTTCTTTGCATCACACATCAAAAATACATCCGCACTGGCAGCTCAGATCTGCACTGCTATGCAAGTGACTCTCCACTGGCCAAGCTAGTAAGACAGCTTGGTGTCAGTCATGGCAGAATCAGGGTCTTGGCTTCAAATCTTAACTATTGTTCAGTCTGTCAACCGTGTGCAATCCTGAAGACCAAGCCTTACATTTCTCTCTCCATTTCTTTTGCTAACTTACAGAATGTCTTTGACTAACAGAAAATGAACTTATAGTCCAACTTACATCGAAAATTCTTTATGTAAGCCACTTGCCAATATTACAGAGCTGTTCAAATTTAAGGATTTAAAAACAGATCTCATCATCAAAAAATAACCTACTGCAGAAATCTGTGTTTGGTAATAATGTGATAAAACCAGAATAAGTGATTTCCAGGTTATACATAGGAGTTACTAAAGAGCAAGTATTTAACAGGTTTTGAGTAACAGTAGTTTCATGTTACCAAAAATGCAAAAATCGACGTAAGGAAGAATTTAAGCCAAAGGAACAGTATTTTCAAAGAATGTTTTATACAGTTACTCATTTAAAGTGAATCAACTCAAGTAGGCTAGTTTTCCTACCACATAATAAACCGTTATGTCAAATAAGATCAACAATACAACTGTCATTACCAGAGCTTTTGTACATTAAATGCATAGATTTTTTTTTCCCTCTTCAATCTCATTATGGTTTTGTTCCAGGTTATTAGCACTGACGTGGTATATTTATATCAAGAATAAAGACACATACTACTTGCTCTTTCCCATCGTGGAAACCTGCTAACAAAAATGAGATCTCTTAGTTGTGTAACAGTTCTGCACAGTATTGAAGAAGCTGGCTTCAATAGCAAAGGTTACCTTTCCTGAGCTATCAAGTCTAGAAAGATTGTACAGCTGATATTAAGCCCTTTTGGCAACCAACAAACACATAGAAGTCTGATATGTCAATGCAGCAGGATGGATGCAAGCTGGAATACTGTCGGTGGTGGTGTTATGTGAGCTACATCCAAAACTTAAAACAATTTTGTCTAATGCATGAAATATGCAGAAGTAATTCATAGGATTCTCCCCAATTTAAATGATCATACTCTGCTCAGGTTTTGTCCCACCTGTGTATCTCAATCTATTTTCTTAAAGTTCTAGTGAAACACTAGGGAAACATTTTTAGATCATTAGTCAGAATATTACTTCTCATTAACACAAATATTTATTATACTATTTATACAGTAAATTCAGTTGAGCGTCAAGTTTTGAATTGATTAAGTCCACTATTTGTTGTGCACAAAGGTACTCTCTCATTTACAAATGGGCATTTCTCTTTGGCATCCATAAATTTTTTGCCCGATATTGGCCTCTGTCAAATATTTGAAAATCAATTCTGTGTCTAATAAACAAAATGAAAGTGAATCCATGGAGAGTATTGTATGATTACCAAACACATCTGATGTTAAATGTCATTAAAGTGCTGCTTGATCATCTCTGTCAGTTTGTGCTATTTAAGACAGAGAGGGCTGGGATTAAAAAAACCCCGAGAGTCTTATCTGAACAGTCTGCATATAAAAGTTGTCTTTTAGCCTGGTGAAGGGGCATCCATGAAGCTGAGGACCTCTGCATTCTTGGCTTTGCTGGTCAGTAACAGCCATCTTTCCAACTGTCATCTTTCATGCTACCATACGTTTTAGGAGCTGGCAAAGATCTGAAATAAAGTAATTTTATAAAATGATTTATTTTTAAGACTTTATAAAACATTAGCATTCTACTTCACACATTAATTTCTTTTCAGGTTTGATAATCCAAGGAAGATCTTTCCAGGGAACTACTTAAGAGCAAATCTCCCAACATCTGTTAGCTTAACTCTTCCAAACTTATTTCTACAACTTTCAAGCTTTACTGGTTATGTGACTTGATTAATCGCTTTCCTTGAACAAAACTACCTGAATAACAAAGGAAAAGATGGGAAAAAAATAGAATAAACAAACATTCATTTGAGTGACAGAACAGTGGCATTCAAGTTTAGTGGCACAATAATCAAAGAGGCAGAACAGAATAATGCATTTTAGGTTTTTAATGTCAGATCTACTGAGAAGTAAAGGTTTTACTGTTTGTGCAATCTTAGGCAAATTACAATTCATCTGATTCATTAAAATTCAGTAGTCTTGGATTGGGGAAACTCAACTCAGCTCAATGAGCTGAGCACTTGAAAACCACACTTTGCAGACAGGTGGCATGGGTTCAAACCCTTGCACCACATGGAACCCCAGACACTACGGGGAGCACGCTACAAGAAGGCTCCGTGCACGGCCAGATGTAACCCCCAAGCAAACAAAAACTATTCTCCTCTGAAAAACAGGACTTACTGTAAGTCTGTAAAATTCAATGTGCTAAGTGTAAATGATTTAGTATAACAGATAGCAAGCAGTTTGTATGTTATTCAGAAATGTCATGCTGTTATCTTTGATTTATGACAGATCAGCATAAATATTTATGGAATATATTTTCCCAAGCAAATAAATATTTCAAGTTTATTTATGTTTGACAACCAAGTTTTCTGATAAGGGCAATCACATTTCTGAAAGGTTAAGATAATAAGACACATGGCTCCCGTACTGGTTGGATTTAGTATCGCTAGAAGATTCACATCCATAGATTCTGGGCATTGGACCCCATCTGCTCTGGAGAGAGGAAAACTAAGACCTCTATGTTTACATCAAGCCCACAAGAGAGTCAGATCTGGGGCTCTGGAAACCACCATCCTAGATAATATTCAAAACTTACACCTAGATGTTCTATCTTAAATTTTACTCTAAGCTCTAATATCTTTGTCTGTTGATGTCATTATATTCAAAATGAACAAATAAAACAATCAAATTGAATGGTTCTAATATTTTTATGAGATATTTGATCATTTTAAATATCTGGAAATTTTTTATTTTATTTTAAATCATTTTTAATATTTAATTTTTATTGAGGCAATGTTCCACTTTCTAGGTTAGATGTGTTAGGGGTACAATTCCACGCTCTTAAAGAACTTTTTATGTTTTTATGGGGTGCCATACCCAATAGTGCTCAGGAGTTGTTCTTGACTCTGGGCTCAAAAATTGCACCTGGTCGGGCTTGAGGACCATATGGATGACAGACTGAACCTTTGCCAACTGCATGCATGGCAAGCGCTATACCCACTTACTATTTGCTCTGGTCCCCCCAAATTTATTTTTGAGTGAAATCTCGATCAAAGAACTGAGAGTTATTGCTCTGAAAACAAACTGATTATACAGTAAAAATGAATCCTCAGTGCTAAGCATAATTAGTTGAATCAAGAAGTTGAAAGTCTAGTGGGAAGTTTATGGAGGTGGGTATGTGTAAGAGCTGGAAAAATTTGATCTGAACTAAAGTTGTATGGTATCTTGCTGTGAAGAATTAATGTTATCATATGAAGAGATTGAGCAATTCTAATTTTACCTACTTTTGTGGTAGAAAGAATACTATAAATACTAAGTGGTGACATTACTTACCTGCGGACAGGTTGTGCAAGTTTACTGCGAGGCACTGGTATACCCCCAGCTGAAGGGGCACTGGGTCGAGGCAAGCCACTTCTCATTGAGGATGTCCCTGCAGGTCTGGTCAAAGTAGTGCTGTTGATATTGCTGGGGGGATTTGCCGGCACAGTGTTCTGAACCAAGGGAGGCCCAGGTGAGGAGGTGGTCTGTGTGAGTTGTGTTGCTTCTTGGCCGCCAGAGCCAGGGTTGCTAAATGCTTTCACTGGTTGCCGGAGAGCCAAAGGAGATGGTGCTGCAGGAGAGCGGAATTTCCCTGGAGATGGTACTGTAAAATGAAAAAAAAAAATATCAATGGCAGTCAAATGTAATTTAAATGACTGTTTAATATTACACTTGATGACCACTTGATTGTGATTTACACAATCTCAATTTAGAAATACAAGAATATTTTGTGATCAAAAAATAAAAAAAGGAAATAAAGTTCTAAATAACCAAGTCCTTGTCCGGACTGCAATTTATCCTTGACAATCACTAGGCCAGCTAGGAATCTGCAACAGTAGACAACAAAAGGCACAATATAATTCTATTTGATTGTAGCAACCAACCTGGGACACATCCTAGAGTTTTTTTTAACTTTTT
>PVKC010042486.1:0-11945 GCA_004027635.1 Crocidura indochinensis | reverse complement strand
ATATATATATATATATATATATATATATATATATATATATATATATATATATATATATATATATATATATATATATATATATATATATATATATATATATATATGTCTGAGAATATATTTATTTAATTTGCAAAGTCATAGAGTGACCTAGATAAAACTCTGACTGAAAGTAGTTGGCTCCACACATGAACTTTTTATCTTGAACTGATAAGTAAATATCCTTTCTCCTGATGTCAGCTTAAGTAAAGTTATATGTCATTTTATCACTTCTTTTTTTGGAAGGGGGGTTTATACCTGGAGATTCACAGGTCTTATTTTCAGCTCTATTCTTAGGAACCACTCTTGGCAATGCTCGTAGGGACCATATTGGATGCTAAGGATCAATCTCAGATTGACCACAGGCAAAGCAAGTGTCTTACTTGCTGCAATATTCCTTTGGTTCTTGACTGAGAAGCCTTAAAAGATTAGGTATCATACCCCTGAATACTGAAATACTGAGAAGTTAATAAGTCTTGTCTATTGTCACCATGTTAGAATTCTGAAAACACAGATTTGAATTCTGGAAAATCTGACTCCAGAGCCCTCATTTTCCCTTTATTACGTTGATGCTTAGGTCTCAGATATCAGGGAGGGGGAGAGAAGAGAGAGAGAGAGAGAGAGAGAGAGAGAGAGAGAGAGAGAGAAACAGAGAGAAAGAAACAGAGAGAGAGAGCGAGACAGAGACAGAGACAGAGAGACAGACAGAGGAAGACAAACAGAGAGAGACAGAGCCAGAGAGAGACAGAGGAAGACAGAGACAGACAGAGACAGAGAGAAACAGAGAGAGACAGAGACAAAGAAACAAAGAGACAAAGAGAGACAGAGTGAAATAATATAGTTGGACATCAACTTTCCTTTTGTAAAAAAAATCAATAACAAAAGAGGGGAAAATTCTCAACAAAGCTGACACAAGCATTAAATGAAATAGTCACACCATGTTAAAAATTTAAAGGCTATTTCATGTGCTCAGCAGCACTCTTAACTGCTGACAGCATTTGTGCCACCATTTGGAGTTTCTCATACATAATGTGGCCAAAACATGTAAGTGTCATCCGACAAAAGGTGAGATTTCCTTGACTATTATCTTTCTTTTTCCTGAGCCCCTGAAAAATGGGAAAATAATAGATAAACTAATAAAATGTTGTTAATAATTTAAGTTTCGACTAACTCTTTTACAACCCGAATTGGTTCTGACAGTTTCTAAAAAGAAATAAAAAGTGGAAGAAAAAAAAAAAACTGGCTCTGGGATTCCAAACTGCAGGTGGCATCAAAGGAACTAAAACCGAGAGGAAAGTTCCATTCATCAGCTTCCTGCTGGCCAACAATTTCTTGTGATAAGAGCTTGTAGAAGATCACTGTAAGGCACAGTTATCCACTTTTTCATACTGTTTTCCCTAGTGGCGATAAAATCGATTTTCTGAAACATATTCTTAGGGCCTCATACCCTCCGAAGCGCAAGACAAAAGAAGTTATAATACTAATATTTGTTCTCATTATGAGAAAAATGTGGTTTAGAGCAGTGTTTCTCAACCATCGGCAATTTTTCCCTCTGAAAGATGTTGGACACTGTGCCAGCGGACATTTGTGGTGGTCACCACTGGAAGGAGGGTTTACTGGCATCTAGTGGACAAAGGTCACAAAAGCTGCTTCACATTATTCAAATGCATAAGATTATCTCCCACCTCAAAGGATCTCCAGACAAGACCACTATGACAATGAGAGTTGGAAATGATCACTCACTCCATACAAGAACTGGGTGCTAAAAGGAGATAAAGTGCTGTGCCTGGTACCCCTTTGTAACGATATTGCAAACTACAATGTCCAGAAGAAAACACGAGAGAGAGAGAGAGACAGAGAGAGAGAGAGACAGAGAGAGAGACAGAGAGAGAGAGACAGAGAGAGAGAGAGAGAGAGAGAGAGAAGAAAAATGTCTTCTCCAGAGAGACAGGCAGGTGGCAGGCAGAAGGGAAACTGAGAAATTGGGGAATTGGGGGCAGGAAATGTGCACTAGTGAAGGGTTTTGTAGATTGTCTGACTGAAACTCAATAATGAACAACTTTGTTACCGTGAAAAGAAAACAACAACAAGAATAACAACCCTAACTGTGTTATGAACAAACTTGTAACCATGGTGTTTAAATGAAGTAATTAAAAAGAATTTCTAGCTCCAAATTTCAGTAGTATTGAGATTGAAAATTTAGGGGCCTGGGAGATAGCATGGAGGTAAGGCGTTTGCCTTTCATGCAAAAGGTCATTGGTTCGAATCCCGGTGCCCCATATGATCCCCCGTGCCTACCAGGAGCAATTTCTGAGCATGGAACCAGGAGTAACCCCTGAGCGCTGCCGGGTGTGACCCAAAAACCAAAAAAAAAAAAAAAAAAAATGAGATTGAGAATTTAAATTAGAAAAAAGGCAGTCTTTGTGTGGTCACAAGGATGCAGTGTCAAGGTGTCTTCTCTTAGGCTGTGGAGGTCAAGGGGTGGGACTTGTAGGGTTAACCTACTCCCTCCATCAACCCCCTTTCCAGGTTGGTGCCACCTCCTCAGCAGGGGACCTACAGGTAGTATTTCTGCAGATCAAATCATTGTCACTTAAAGCTAATCGCACCTGCCTTTGTGAAACGAAAAAATTTTATATAGAAAGAATTATATTTAATAACACATACAAATCACACTAAAATGTGAGTCATCAAAGCATCTCCAGGTGGGCTTTTGGGTTGCTGCCATTTGAGGGAGGCATTTGTTATCATTTTAGAAGAATTATCAAAGTCCCTGGGACATGTATTGTCACATCTTCTTTCTGTGTCAGTGCCTGTTCATCTAAGAAGGATAGATAGAAATGACTCTCCCTTTAAGTCTACTACTAGAAAGAAATTTCCTATGCTTTTTTCCTCCCTGTACATTATCTGATCTCCTTCTACCTGTAGACAGACATAAACATCCCTTGAAAGCCTCTTAGAATCAGATAATATGCTTAAGCATATTCCGTAAGCAAAAATCCTTCATAAAACATAATATCTAGCAAAAATTTGAACTTATCTTAACAAACTGAGGTTTCTCTTTCATCAAAGTAAAAGAATGAGACAATAAACTGTTCTCTGATGTCACCACTGCAACTGGGCTTGGGAAGAGGCTTGGGAGCAAAGATTCATTAGGATAGGGATAAAGAGCACAGGCTATGAATCTATATGATCTATGATCAAAGATAAATGAGCTTAGGTAAGGAAACTATTTCTATGGGTTGATATCATTCGGTATAAAATGAGAACTTTAAAACTTTATTAAATTTTTAGAAGTATTTGGGTTTTTTTTGGTTTTTGGGTCACACCCGACAGTGCTCAGGGGTTACTCCTGGCTCCATGATCAGAAATTGCTCCTGGCAGGCACGGGGGACCATATGGGGCACTGGGATTCGAACCGATGACCTTTTGCATGAAAGGCAAACGCCTTACTTTGTGAACAATATATTTAATATCTTTGCATTAAGATAAAATTGCCAGAATTTTATCAGATATTATATCACAAAATCACCTTTAAAATTTAGTACTATAGGGGCTGGAGAGATAGCATAGAGGTAGGGCATTTGCCTTGCATGCAGAAGGATGGTGGTTTGAATCCCAGCATCCCATATGGTCCCTCATGCCTGCCAGGAGCTATTTTTGAGTGCTGCCAGCTGTGACCCAAAAACAAAACAAAACAAATTAGTGCTGCAAAAAAGGTAATCATAGATGAAAATACAAAAAAAAAAAAAAACATGATATGCACTTACCATTGGTTTTCTGTACTTCATGGAATTATAATGATATATATGGATACTTATATGTATTTTTGTTTGCTTTTTGCTTCTTTGTATTTTATAATCTCTTTATGGCATGCATATTACTTTGTAAAATTTATAATATAAAGCAATAATTCATTTTAAACACTTTTTAAAAATTAAGTGGGTGATAAACAATTAAATGATTAGACTTCATTCTATTAAGCTATGGTTTTGTAGAGTAATTTCTTAGCTAATCTTGACACTTAGCTATTAAATCCTGATTGGAATCATCAAATCATCCTCCTCATCATCATCATTGTCCTCATCGCCATTTACCTCTTACTAGTGATACCTTAAATCAACAGAGAAATTTCAATATTACTCATTTCAGTTTGACACTCATCTGTTTTACTATCATATGGGGTTAATAATATCTACTTTATCACTGGTAATACTTCCCAAGAGACTATGCTGCAAAATCTTACAATGAAATAATGGCATTGATATTAAGAAATATCAGGGAGTTATTTAATCATTACTCAGAGTTATATTTTATATTATGTTATCGGACAGATAAGAACTCTTATCTCACATGTGGACAACAGGAAGTGGAGGCATAGAGCATTTATTATGATTTTCAATTCAAATATTGCAGAATGGTAGACTTTAAAGGAGCATCAGGTGTCTGAGATTGAATCAGTTTTTGGTGTTCTCAGTCAGTATTTATGTCTTATGTCTTATTTCACAGACAACTTCTAGCAAAGGATAGCTTCAGTACCTCTATTTATGTCTTCAACATACTACTCCACAGTAGTATGTGGTTTATACAGGTATTGAACTCATGCAAAGCATATAATCTACCATCTATTTATATCCCTAGTCCTCAAATTTTCTTTAATGAGTGTGGAGTAGCCCTGGAATCTTGGGAGAAATGTTTAAACCACTTAGAAATAAAGTAAAGCATCAATGGCCTTTTTAGTCCAATAGTGGTGAGAAACTGAAAAGTTTAGAATATATGGTGAAGTCAAGACATTGCCTATACTAACTTGTATCACCAATGATTCTGCCTTTCAATTACTTTTGGAAAATTATCAAGATTTTTAAGGCTTTGAAAATCAGTTTCTGGGGCCCGGGAGATAGCATGGAGGTAAGGCATTTGCCTTTCATGCAAAAGGTCATCGGTTCGAATCCCGGTGCCCCATATGGTCCCCTGTGCCTGCCAGGAGCAATTTCTGAGCATGGAGTCAGGAGTAACCCCTGAGCACTGCCGGGTGTGACCCAAAAAAAAAAAAGTTTCCATCAGTGTTAGGTTGACCAATAAAATAAGATATCAAGCTGGAGTTAGATAACAGACTGAGAGACATGGATATAATACAATCTTGTTATTGCATTAAAATTAAAAGAAGATACACCAAATATTTATTGTCATTTAATATTTGTATAATCATAATCTCTAAAAGTTATTTTTCAGTTATTTTCTCCTTTAACAGCAAGTTTTCTGGAGTCGGCGAGAAAGCATGGAGGTAAGGTGTTTGCCTTGTGTGCAGAAGGTCATGGTTCGAATCCCGGCATCCCATATGGTCCCTCGAGCCCACCAGAGTGATTTCTGAGCATAGAGCCAGGATTAACCCCTGAGAGCTGCCAAGTGTGACCTAAAAACCAAAAAAAAAAAAATCCATCAAGTATTCTATTAATGGATATATTTAAATATATGTATTAAAGCATATAATCTACAATGCATTTACATGCCAGACCTCAAATTTTCTGTAATGAGCATATGCCACTTTTCTGGTTCCTCAATGGAAAACATGTATAGATACTAGTGAAAATGATGGATGTGTGTGTTGTGACTATGAGGCAATGACACATTTGGGGGTATGAGCAGATGTCTTTTTCCCAACACTAATCAGTGAGCACTGATGTTTAACTAAACCAGTTTAAGTTATAGTTATCTAAATTCTCTGATTAGATAGTTGTCAGTGTCAAAGCATCTATGTTGTCAGTGTCAGTCATAGCAACTAAACCTGTGTTGTGATACTGGCCAGATTGTCTAAGAATGAAGAGATAGTTCCATTGCTTTTGAGGAGGCCAAAGAATTAGAAGAGAAATTGAATGGTAGAGAGAGTACTTTAATTAAAAAAAAATTGCAGCCTGGATAAATAAATGTATATCCTAGAGAGCTGTCTTGTGTGCATATTCACAAGATCAGATTATTTAGTAAAATTACTAGAAGTTAACTTTATTTTAGAAACAGCAGGATTGTAGACTGGTGAATACCAAATTCCCTTGTGGAATGGTCCTGTAAAGAATAGAAATTTAATCTATATGTTTTTTTCCTCCTATATAAGCATTTAGAGGAAAAGCAAAATACTGTTTTTTAATTTATCTACTTCAAAAAGTTTTCTGTTTTTTTTTTTTTATTTTGAATTTAGTTCTAAACTTCTTTGGAGCCAGTTTTAGTATTAGCCCAAGTTAACCAACTAGGACAGTTTAAAGAGGCTTTATGAGAAAAAAGGTGATCAATTTTTGAGTCAATATTTCCTCCTTTAATCTCGTGCAGGTGACATGTAGCTATAAAGTTGTTTTGCTTTGTTTTGTTCTGTTTTTAAAAAGGCCCAGGTATTATGCTATCATAAAAGTCAAAGTCAGGATGAAGTTGAAAATAAAGAAAGCCAGGAAGAAATAAATACTTCTATTACATCAATGTGAAGCAAAATCAAATCAGTTCTGAAATCTAGCATGTCTTTAGAACTTTGAGTTACAAAAGACAATGTATCTTAATAGTCATATTCAGTTAAAATTTTCTATACTTACACTAAAATTATAGTCATGTAGATATATATAAACTATATATGTTCATGATTTATAGAGAGCAGCTATTTTTAGGAACTGTTTATTGAATCTGTGAGATACACAGTTATAAAATATTTTATGAATGATGTTTGAGCACCTGTTCCTTCACTAATGTATATTTCCTGCCAATAATATCCCTATTCCCGGCACATTTCCCCCAACCAAGCCTACCTCTATGGCAGACACTTTTCTTTTGTTGTTAGTAATTATATATATAATTATTAATTCCCAGTATTTTGACTAAGATCAAGTGTAATAAAGCTTTATATGGACTGAAGCAATAACTGCAGTAGGTAGGGTGCTTGCTTGCACATAGGCAACCAGATTCCCCAGCATCCTATATTATACCCTGAGTTTTCAGGAAGTGATTCCTGAACACTTAACTAGGAGTAACTCCTGAACCCCACCCAAATATAAAATAATGTCTTATCTCATACAGTAAAATTTGGATAAATGCTTTATTAAGAGCAACTTTCCAGTTGAATGTTTCTTTAATATTGAAAAAAAAAACAGAAATTGTGGAGATACAACAAGGGCTAAGGTTCCTGTCTGCCATATAGCTAACTTGGGTTCAATCCACAGTCCCCCAAGCAATATAAGGAGTAAGTCCTGATTACAGAGATAGGAGTAAGTCCTGATTATCACTAGGCATGGCTCAAAACAAACAAATAAAGAAGTAAAAAAGAAAACAGGGGCTTTTCTCATAGATAACACCAAAAAGAAAGAAGGAAATCCTGCCCCTTGCAAAGCTAAACCCAAAACTAAATCTCTGAAGGTCAAATAAGGAGCTCTGAATGATGTCTACAGCCACAAAAATGGGGAAGGTCAGTTTATCATCCATTTTCCCATGGGTCAAGCTATTGCTGCTGAAAAGATAGCCCAAATATATTTTGAAGAAGGCTGAAGAAGGCCAGGAGAAACCAGCTTGACACTTGACCACTCTGCCATTATGGAGCTCTCTCTTAGTCAGCCATAATGAAGCTTTTTCTTATCTTATATCTTCAACCCTACATTATTTTTTATTTTCCTTATATCCCAGAGTGAGAATATTCTATATTTATCCATCTCTCTTTGACTCATTTCACTCAGCATAATACTCTTCATGCCCATTCATGTATAAGCAAATTTCATTACTTTATTTTTCTTAATGGCTGCATAGTATTCCACTGTGTGGATATACCACATTTTCTGTAGCCACTCATCTCTTATTGGGCACCTGGGTTGTTTCCAGACTCTGACTATTGTAAGTAGTACTGCAATGAGCATAGGAGTGCAGAACTCAATATTGTATTGTGTTTTTGTGTTCCTAAGGCATATTCCTAAAAATGGTATTGCTAGATCATAAGGAAGCTCAATTTCCATGTTTTTTTAAAAGGAATATTTACATTGTTTTCCAGAAAGGCTGGACTAGATGGTCTTACCACCAGCAGAGATTCCCTTTCTCCCTACATTCATGACAGTTCTTATTCTCTGTGATTGTGTGCCATTCTCTGTGGTGTAAGATAATACCTCATTGTTGTTTTGATTTGCATCTCCCTGATAATTAGTGTTGTGGAGCACAAAGAGGGGAGAGTGCTGTTAGAGCAGAGAAGAGTCTAATATAAAAGGGATATTCATAACACCCCTTTATTTGCAGTAGTACAAACAACAATGTCAAAAAGAAAAAAGAGAGAAGTAAAATGCCTGCCCTAGAGGCAGGCAGGAAAGAGTGAGTGAAAGGGAAGGGGCACCTGGAAGAGTGAGAGGGAAACTCTTGACATCGGTGGAGGGAAATGCACACTAGTGTTGGTTGTTATTCATTGTATGACTGTAACTCAATCATGAACAACTTTATCTGTGGAAAAAATTGCACTAAGAACAATCTTGTAACCATGGTATTTAAATATTTTTTTAAGAAGTAAGATAAAGACACACTTAAGTTAATTGTGGGTATCAAGACCAAGAAGCATGAAAGTAAGCACAATTTGAAAATTCCTGTGACATTAACAGAGTCAACTTTCTGTTGGTCAATTCTCTGTTCAGACCTGATGTGGAGAAAAAGCCATGTGTTTGGTTGGATCTTGAGTAGGATGCTGTGGGCTTGCCAACAACATTGGACTAGTCTAGAGTCCAGGTGGCTACTTCTAAAAAAAGCCATTTTTACCCTAAAAATTATACACATAAATTGAATTACATAATATCCAAGTCTACCCCCTTAAATCTAAAATGTAAGGTAATACCCAGTTATCAACAACAAACAAAAGTATTTCCAGTCTTTCTCTTTCTAGTACTTCTACTTTTGATATGTAGAAGCCCACCTGAATTATTAGACCTTCCCACTCTGGGTTTGGGGAATTGGTTTGAATAAAGAAAGGAGTCTGTCAGACTTTGGATTTGGGGGGGGGGGAGAGAAGGAGGGAAGAGAGAGAGGAAGAGAGAGAGACAGAGAGAGAGACACACACAGAGAGAGAGGATAGACAGTACAAGAAGATAGGCAAAGAGAGGCTATGAAGCAAAAGTCAAGCTAACTCCAATGAA
This sequence comes from Crocidura indochinensis, assembly GCA_004027635.1. Taxonomy (NCBI): domain Eukaryota; kingdom Metazoa; phylum Chordata; class Mammalia; order Eulipotyphla; family Soricidae; genus Crocidura; species Crocidura indochinensis. The sequence continues at coordinate 2,778 of PVKC010042486.1, read as the reverse complement.
TCTTTTGACTGGCTTGGTATTATTTTTCCACCACTACCCTGCTTCATCAGACCTGACTGCCTAAGGGGTTAGAAACACTGCCTGGGATGGTCTCACCTACCTGGTGGTTATTTTTATTTTACAATTGGCACCTGACAGAGACCTGAACCCTGGACCATCGAATGAGCCTAAACCTGGTTCTAGTACAGGAGATTGCATGTCTGTATTCTATACTCTATGCTATGTATTCCAGGAAGGCCATATACAAGCAGAAGTACTCAGTTGCTAAGTTCAAGGTTAAAAAGAAAAAAGAGAAGGTTCTTGATACAGTCACGAAACCTGTAGGTGGGGGCAAGAATGGTGGTACCAAGGTGGTGAAGATGCAAAGATGTCTAGATACTATCCAACTGAGGATGTGTGCAGAAGCTGTGGAGCCATGGCAGTGAGCCCGTCAGTCAGCATATGAGGAGACTGTAGCCCAGCATAACTCCTGGGACTGTCTTGAGCACCCTCACAGGGTGCCACGGGGGTAAGAGTGGGTTTCCTGAAAACAGCTAAAGAGTGGCTTAATACTTGCTACTGGACCTCTGATCCTCAATTGAGTTCCTCTGCATAGAACACAACAGAAATTTGTCATTGCCAAGTCCACCAAAGTTGATATTAGTGATGTGAAAGTTCCAAAACGTCTCACTGATGCTTACTTCAAAAAGAAGATGTTACCAGAAAGAGGAAGTCCAGAGAACATTTTTGTTCGAGGTTGATAGCTGGGAATTACCTTACACTAAATACATATGATACTTTGAAAATTCAAATATAATTACAAAAAATTTGAATATTAGATGTTTTATATATAAACTTCAGGTGTTTCATAAAGCTATTTACTCTACTTCAAACTTTCCAATTCAAAGAGAATTTTACCAGGTATGTTTCAATGCATATTTATAGGCCTCCAAAGGGGAGAGAATAAAGTATAATTCTATGAAAGACAGAAAATGTAGACAAAGCTCATGAGCCTTGTCATACATTTGATAAATAATTATAAACCAATTGCAGTAGATGCATGCATAAGTTAACCTTTGAACTCTTTGATAAAACTGCAACCATTTAAAATTTTAATCACATATAATGTATCTTCAAGCATGTAATGCATAAACGTTCTTTCAATTCGATGTAAATCTGGATTATTTCCCACATGATATTTAGTTAAGAAGCAGATTCTTCTATATACTATATTTAAATAATTTGCTAAATAGTTAGCATGTGATTTGGGGACTAATCAGCAAAATGTTTATCATACCCTAAATGCAATCTTTCCTACATTAGCACTGTTGTTAGACTGTGGAAAGATTAACTACACCAAAGAAATATACTCATTAGCTTTTAATGATCACAACAGACAGATAGCACAGCTTTAAATTGCTTTTCAAGGCCTGGTTTTCTATTTTTATAATCAATGTTCTAACTAAACATTCATTATTATGAAGACAAATCCTGTAAGTCATACACATATTTCTGTCTCCCTATGACAGACATTGATTTAGACAGGAGAGACTACATCAACCACCAGGAAACAGCTGGTGTCTTTAGATAAGGAAATCATTGAACTGGCTTTAATATTGTAAGAAAAAAGGAGAGAGAAAGGAAAAAGAGATTGTCAGAGTAGATAACAAAAATCTCAACTATGTAGTTGAGACAACACAATTTATGACTTACAGAACATAACTTAATTATCATATATCTTGATAGTCTACTTTAAATTGTAGGTTATGTTTTCTCATAAATCAAAAGTACCAATTTGCTATTGGCAACATTTTAAGCAGTTGGGAAAAATCAAATAGCATTAAAGGGTTAAAAAATAGCTGAAATTCTGGAACATAATAAACTTTCAATATCTAACAGATCACTCTTGTATTGTAAGAGCTAAGAAAATTGAATGCCCAGGAAAATACTTTATTTCCCTCTTAGACTAACAGATCCCCATTGCATACTGATTTAACACATACAGATATATGATGCTATCAAATAGATGCAAATTTCCCAAGGTACTTAGTGATGGAACACTATTTGCCAAAACTTTAAAAGTCTTAGAAATGAAAACATGCATACATATTTATATAATTTTCACTGCCTGGCATGCTCCCCTTTTAAGAAACAAATCGCAATCAGAATATCCTTTTCCTAGTTGCCTTAGCAAAGGTCTCTATGGAATCTTCTCAATATCAATGGTAAAGAAAATGGAGTGATTTCCTCTGTATTTGTAATGAGATGTTGTATAACCATTTATAAAATTATAATAATAAAATTTTATATTAAAAATGAGTTAGAAAGGAGATGGGATGTAGTGGGAGGGAAACTTGGGGCACTGGTGGAGGGAGAGATGTTGACAGTGGTGATGGAATTGGAGGTGGAAACTATATGCTTGTCTGAAACTATTATCTGACACTGCCTGAAACAGCATCAAAATAAATATTGAGAAATATACAGATAATTAACATTTATATCAATGAAAGACTATTTTAATATTCTTGATTATTTTAAATATATTTATTTGATTACCATGTTATAGAATAAATAACTTGAAAGTTACTTATTTTTCCTAAATCTACAAAATATTTTAATTTTCATTAATAGAATTATTTGCTGATTATATAAATGAAGACACTTGGCAACTTTTAATTATTCAATCAATAGTTCTTTGTCCTTTTCAAAATTCCATGTATCAATAATGAGGAAAATCGGTAACACTATAAGCCATATTGTTCATTTTGGATATTCATTATATTTTCTTTTTTTTTTCTT
>PVKC010042485.1:0-11953 GCA_004027635.1 Crocidura indochinensis | reverse complement strand
AGAGAAGAGATAAATGAGATATGATTCATTACGTATAAAAATATGTTGTTTCAAATTCGTAATAATTTAATAACTCTTCGTTATTTCATATGTATCTGGAAATGGGACAGATACGTGTCCCGATCCTGTCACAAGAGGTAGAATTCCAGCATTTGGTACGACGTTCCAAGAGAGTGTTATGGTGACATTCCTATTTCCCCTATAATAAGATAGAATAAACAGAAGTCAGCAAAAACACTTCTAATTCAATGAAACATTCCCAAGTAATTTGGTATCAAGTACTTTAGTTACAACCAACTAAACCTAAAAAGAACTCTATTTGATCTACCCAGACTCATTCAGAGTTAGTATTCAGAGACAGCAGTCAAACTGCTTAAAGCAGTACATCAGAATGAGTGAAGTGAGAGATACAAAAACAATTTAAAAATTAAATCTACCATTATCTGGATGGTGAAAGCCTGACATAATCAAGATCTCAGCGTTTGAAATTTTATATTAAAAAGTCTGATTTAGGGGCCCGGGAGATAGCATGGAGGTAAGGCGTTTGCCTTTCATGCAAAAGGTCATCGGTTCGAATCCCGGTGCCCAATATGGTCCCCCGTGCCTGCCAGGAGCAATTTCTGAGCATGGAGCCAGGAGTAACCCCTGAGCACTGCCGGTGTGACCCAAAAACAAACAAACAAAAAAAACAAAAAAAAAAACAAAAGTCTGATTTAAAAAGCTTTCCCTTAAAACTCCTTTTTTATTCAGAGCAAGAGCTAAAATCCTTCTTCAATTACTAAACACTCTAATTATTTTTGTTGTGTTTACTTTTTTGGGGGGTGGGGGCCACATCCAGCAGTGCTCAGGAGTTACTCCTGGCTCTGAGCACAACAATCACTCCTGGTAGGCTCAGGGGACCATATGGGTTCAAAGCATCAAAGGTAGTTTCAAGCAAGACAAGCACTTTACTCGCTGTACTACCATTCCAGCCCCTAATTTCTTTATTTTGTGTAAAGGAAAGCTGAGGTTCAGGGAAGGTCAGAGAACCAAATTGGAAACTTTAGCATCCTAAATCAAGCCTTGTTTCCTCATAAAAAAAAGTTCCTCTTATATTCCAAAATAAACCTTTCAACAATGACAGCCTTACTCCTGAAGACCTTTATTAGCCTGACAATTACATTTTACATGCTATAAGAAAACCAGGTATTAATCTTCAATCCCAGCACCCACAGCAGTTCCTTCTATCCAAACTTCCAGTTCAGAAAGACTAAAGCTTATCTTTATACAGTGAATCGTCTAATATTTTTCATCAATATAAAATTACATTTAATCCGTTCCTCACCTTCAAATTTTTAATGTAAAAAAAAAGAAAATTACTCACTTGAGACCATTTCCATCATCAAAGAAAAAATATTTTGTTTTCATATCTTTCAATAGCAGCTTCGGATTATCACCTCTGAGAACAATTTTGTCCCAAAGGACAACTTGGTTCAGAGCCTGCATTAAAATAAAAGTTTAATTAATAACTCCACAGAAATAGCATCTCTGCCACTTCAGGTGAAGGTAAACAACCTTTATTAATGAATCCAACTTCCAGGGAATTATTAAGATCTTTGAGAATACAAAGCAAATAACAAGTATATAGATAAAAGAGCCATACAATTAATTTTCTGAACAGAAGCTACTTCCCTAAATAAAATCATTGCCTTTGCTATACCACAATAGTATTAGTTAAAGGCTTCATAATTTAATGTAAAACTTTAGGCTAAATGCTCTTTAAAAAAAAAAAAACAGGCTGGAGCAGTGGCACAAGTGGTAGGACATCTGCCTTACCCACACTAGCCTAGGATGGACCACAGTTCAACACCCCCACCCCAACCCCACCCAACCCCCCGTGTCCCATATGGTCCCCCAAGCCAGGAGTGAGTTCTCAGCACATAGCCAGGAGCAACCCCTGAGTGTCACCAAGTGTCACCCCAAAAAACAAAAAGAGCAAATAAAAATTAAAAAGCCAACAGGCTCTCTGACAAAGAATTCCTTAATTTTGGGGGACCACAGAGATAGTACAATGGATGAGCAGTTAACAAGTTCAATTACCTGACATCCCAAAAAAGTGCCCCCCCCCTTACCCCCAAGCATCACTAGGAGTAATATTTGAGTGAAGAATCAGGAGTAAGCCTTGAACATCACTGGATTTAACTCCAAAACAAGACCAAAATTACTTTTCCAAGGCGGGAGATAGCAAGGGGCTACGGTACATGCAGAGCACTGAACCCAACCCAGATTCAGGCTATGGAACTACATGATCCCAGAAACATCACTGGATGCCTCCTGGATGTCTTGGAGCACAGCTGGGGTGGCCTGGGTACTCCCTGGTACTCCAGCACCAAAGTAGGATGCTTGGTTCCTTGCACTGAAATGACATGCCAGTTGGCCAAGAATCACCCTTGGGTCCTCTGGATCCCCAGTCCTCAATGGTGAACCTATGGTACACATGCCAGTGGTGGTACTCGAAGGCCTTGCAGCTGGCACGCGGAAGAGGTCCACAATTAAGATACGAAGCGCAGTAGGAGGCGGGTGTGCCCGTGTCTGCTTTGCAGCTCACTGGCAACAGAGCTGGACTGACATTGGGAGGACCGGGCATTGTGTGGCAGTTTGGGCACTCGGGCTCAAAAAGGTTAGCTATCACTGCACCTAGACACTGATGAGGAGCTGCCCCTTTCTGCCCCCACAAAAATAAAACTCTTCATTCACTTCTCACTGTACCATTCCTGATACTTTCCACTTAGGCTCAGCATGGGCTCTGTATGATGTTGGGGAACCAGCAAGAATTAAAAGTAGTGGCATCATCTGGGGGCCGGGCAGTGGCGCTGATGCCTGCCTTGCCTGCACTAGCCTAGGACGGACCATGGTTTCCCATATGGTCCCCCAAGCCAGGAGCGATTTCTGAGCGCATAGCCAGGAGTAACCCCTGAGTGTCACTGGGTGTGGCCCAAAAACCAAAAAAAAAAAAAAAAAAGTAGTGGCATCAGGGACTGGAGTAATAACACAGTGGTAGGGTGTTTGCCTTGCATGTGGCTGACCCAGGACAGACCCTGCGGTCCTCTATGGTCCCCCAAGTCAGAAGTGATTTCTGAGCGCATTGTCAGGCGTAACCTCTGAGTGTCACCGGATATGGCCGAAAAACCAAAGAAAAGCAAGAGTGGTGGCATCAGATCACTACTGCTTAATGACCTCAGAGCAGTATGTTTGCAAGGTTTGTACATTCTCAAGAAACCAAAGAAGCCTTTTGAAAATCTCTTCATAAGCTCAGTTTTTTTCATGGCAATTTTCTAAATGTGAAACAACTCTTCTATATCCCAATTTTTGATGTCTCCTCAAAAAGATTCCTTTGAAAATTTAGGGACATAAAGTGATGAGAAAACATTTATGACTGTTGTTAAATTCAAAGAAATTTGTTGTATTAAGTTATTGCCTGTTAGCTTGGAATACCAATTGGCTAGTATGTGAAGACTACATTTACAAAAAAGAAATGTGAGGCAGCACTTCTACTGAAGTTATTAACTTAAACTTTAAAGCTTCTAACAAATAAAATATAAAGATTGAAAGAATCAAAGCTATGCCAAAGAAACACACACACATGACATTTAATTTATTCTTGTAGAAACCCCAAATTTGCGTAATTTTCTATTCATAAAAAGAATGAGAATAATTTAGACCAAATCATCAGTAACAATTATTTTGATAATTTTGATTTGTTGAGATCTCATAAAGAGTGTTATTCTGAAATGCAGATTTCAGAAACTAAAATTTCCAACACTTTGAGAACCTAAAACAATATCTGATATCAGAAGATATATTCAAAACAGACAATGAATTGCAGTGCTAAAAATTCAACTTAACTAATCAAGAAAATCAACAGATGGTTCATTAATTTGTAATCTCTTCAAAACAAATATTTCAAATAAAAAAAACTCTTATCTACAAGGCTATGTTGATAACAAAGTAAAGGTAACTCAGATGAAAACATTAAGTTCAAATTTTCAACTTTGAAATTATAACAACTTTTTCTCATCAGAGTAATTCGTTTTGTATTTCGAATCTCTTAGGAAGATTCCATTTTAGCAAATTATTTTTACAGCTTTTAATTCCACAGCAGAATAGTGCAGATCTAAATGTCTTGGGTTTTGATAACTTGACATCTATTTTTAACAAAAGCCCTGGAGAGACCAAGTTTAGAAAACTTCTCAGTCTACAAAAGACTAAGTGCCACCTCCCCCTTTCCTAGTACCAATTCTGCAGCAACAGCCCAACTGATCCTGACATCACCAACTGAGCCAACTCCAAAAGATGAGGGAATATACATGAATTACATACATTAACACAAATGTGCTGGTGTGAGGATCACCATTGCTAGGGAGTATGAGCTTGCATTTCTTTTTGACTTTTGAATTTTTTTCCATATTTCTTTAGATCTGCCTGGGACCTCTTCGAGTTTCTAAATGTATGCCTGAGCCTCATCAAGGAGGGAACTTACTGCGTTTGCACTTTTCCACGTTTACATGTGCTCATTAGCACCATGATCTTCCATCTGCATAAGACTGTTTTTCAAATAATGAGGAAAGGTTTAATTTAGGGGTATCTTCTCTGCAGTGCTCAGGAGGCCCAAGAACTCTTACCAGTGATGCTCAACCCAGGGTTGCTAGTGGTTAAGTGCAAGGGCATGAGGATGCTCCAACCTTGCAGATCCCAGAAACCCTTCCGTGCTTGGGGACATCCAAGGAAGCACCTGATAAAAGTGGGGAATCCTATTGCCAGTAACCAGCCAGGGACCCACCACGGCCAGTGGCAGCACAAATGTCAGGTGCCTACCACCTGCACCCTCCGGGCCCAAATTATTGATGTACAAGCTGGATGTGATAATCCACAATAGCAAGAACAAAGAGGAAGATAGCCTGTTCAACCTCCCACTACAGAACCCTTCATCATCTTTCAGATTACCTGGACATTACTAAAGGCAAGGAACTATCTGACTTCAAAGAACTGAATATCAGTAATAAGTTTAGCTCATGTAATGATTACTAGGTAAAGTTGGATTTTTTTTTTCTATTTGAAATGGAAAAATGTATATGCAGACTTCTAATTCTAGTTTGGCAGAAAAGAAAGTAGGGGGTAGTCACTGTCTCTTTAGATAAATTATTTTGAAAGTAGAAATTCTATATTTCTTCATGAAGAACAAGGTTAAAATATCTACTATTTTTCCCCCGCACTGAAATACTTACATTATTTTTTGTTGAATATTCTGCTGACAAGTAAAGAAATAACTGTTTAACATTCCAATCAAATATATTCTCTAGATGTAAATAAATTAAGGAGTATATATTATAAGGCAGCAAAACTTTTCAATCAAAATTATTATTATTCAGAAACAAACTGAGCCACAAATATGTGACATAATATTAGCCAACCCCCCTCAAAACAACATTTTAGCTTTAGTTGAAATACTTTGATTAATAATGAAAGCTATGAAAGTTTTTTAGTACACTGGCTCAATCAGAAAACAAAACAATTCAGTATACAAACACATTTGATTCCACCAGAACTCCAAAATATAACCAATCATCACAATTTAGATTTAGTGCTAGTGAACTGTGAATTAGGCTCACATAATTAAATCACGTATAATAAGTAGTCAGGTTGCTTTCATGCCAACAATTCAAACTGCTCTGACAGAAATATGCAGCTAAAACCAATTTGGTTTCATTAAGCTTTTTAGACTGGAAAAGCGGAAAGTGAGGCCAGAATTAACTATAATGATGCTAACAGTGGGAAATTAAATTGGACCAATAGTTGAATCTTATTAAGCATTATATAAAACTGGCAAGTCATTTTACCATGTGCCTGACAAACTGAATGCAACATTCTCATCACACTCTCCTTTTAAATACTACAGTCCCTGTTTTACAAGTGTCGTCTAGGAGTAGACTCTTCAACTGTAAAAAAGGATGCCCAATTTTATTTGCAGTTCTGGAAACTGAACCCCGGACCTCACAGATGCTGCTCATGTACTATTCTGTAGTACTTGACCTAGAAAAGCTACCATTTTTAATCTGAGCAGCAGCCTTGAAATAATCTGGCTAGAGAGAAAATATAGGGGTAAGGTGCTTGCCTTGCATGCAACTGACCCAAGTTCAGCACCTCCAAAAGTGATTAATCCCTGAGCACAAAGCCAGGAGTAAGCCCACCTGGTGTGGCAGTGGTCTGAATAAAACCAAAGAAAATTGACTAGAAATGTGACAAAAAAAGCTACAAAATAAGATATTGAGAATGTTAATCTAGCAGCTGACGTATCAAAAAAAAATGTTCACTGTTAAGCATTCCAGATACTTCTTTCCACTAGACCCAACCTTAGTAGAGCTTCCTTTTTTTTTTATAGACACAAAGATAAAAAGTGTAGCATGCTGAGTGAAATGTGAAATGAATCAGAGGGAGAGGGAAAGAGACACAGAATGATAGCACTCATGAGAATAATACACAAAAACACAAGAATGAGGCCCAGGGGAGCTGGTCCATAGCTGGAAGTATGCTACAAAGATAGAGAGAGCGTGGTGCAATTAGAACAGAGCAGGGGCCAGTACGACAATAGTTAGGAATGATCACTCTGGACAAGAACTGTGTACCCTTTTAAAAACAGTATAGCAAACCACAGTGGTCAGGAAAAAAGGGATGCTATATGCCATAGAAGCTGAGGGGGACACAGAAGAGAAACTGAGGATACTGGTGAGCAAGAAGTGTGCACTGGTATAGGGATGGATGTTGGAACATTGTGAATAACCTGAACTTGAAGAACTTTGTAACAATGTATCTCATGGCAATTCAATGTTTAAAAAGACTTGTAAACGGCATGCAAGGTAGTAAAGTTGAGAATACTTTTCTTTTCCTTTTTTTTTTTGGGGGGTGGGGGGGTCCACACCTGGCAGCACTCAGGGCTTACTCTTGGGCAGGGGTGGTGAACAGGATTTTTAGCCTCACTCAAAATGGCAAAATGCAATATGTGTTTGAAACCCAAACACAATTATGTATGTAATCAAGGTGTTAAAATAAAATATAAAAAAAAAAAAGGAAAGAAAAAATACATAGAATATTCGAAAGAAAAAAAATTATTTGCTTTTGTGTGTTTGTCTGTTTTGGCGGGTCATGCGTGGTGTGGCTCTCTGACTCTCACAGTTTAAAATTTTGGCTCTTTGTGTCAAACTTGTTCACCACCCACCCTGCTCTTGGGGTTACTCCTGGCTCTACGCTCAGAAATCGTTCCTGGCAGGCTCAGGGGACCATATGGAATGCTGGAATTAGAACTACTGTCCTTCTGCATGCAAGACAAACGTCTTACCTCCATGCTATCTCTCCAGAGAATGCTTTTCTAAAGGTGCATTCTACTGCCCTCAAAAAAATTATTTTTAATACCTGTATCTGGAGAACTGGTACAAGTATTAAGGTTCTTGTCAGCCAAGGATAGCTGAATTCCCGACAACCACAAGGTCCTCCAACAGCCATTAGAGGTTACCTTTTAGCACAAGATCCAGGAGTATCCTGAGACTACCAAGTGTAACCCCCCAAAAACAAAATCAAAAGAACAAATCTGAGAAGCAATGCCTAGTCAACTTCTAAATCCCACAATTCAATATTTAAAGATAAAATGTAAGGTTATCTTGGGGCCGGAGAGAAAGCATAGAGGTAAGGCATTTGCTTTTCATGCAGAAGGATGGTGGTTCGAATCCTGGCATCCTATATGGTTCCCAGAGCCCGCCAGGAGCAATTTCTGAGCCTAGAGCCAGGAGTAACCCCTGAGTGCTGCCGGGTGTGACCCAAAAAAAACAAAAAAAAACAAAAAAAAAAAATCATATGAGATCATTTGATCAGTCCCCTAATTCATAATCTGCTTCAACTGTTTAATTGCCTGACATAAATTCACTCAATTCAATCTTCATTCCAATCCAGGACGGTTCCTGGTTCGAACCCCAGCATCCCATATGGTCCCCCACACCAGCTTGCCAGGAGTGATTTCTGAGCTCAGAAGCCAGGAGTAACTCCTGAGCGCCTTCACGTGTGGCCCCAACCCCAATCCCCCCCCAAAAAAACCACCACTACTAACAACAATTTTCATATCAACACTAATCCTGGAGTCCTAAAAAGACAGATAAGGCTGAGAGTAACAGGTAACAATACTAGTAAGTAATCAACCCAGAAAGAGGAAAAATATGCCACCCCCAAATTAGAGTTGTCTAAAGATAAAATACAAATATTTCAGTCATTCCCATTTTAAGTAACTATCTTAAATGCTAAGATTTCTCTGGTTCTTGCTTTTAAAAACAAAAACTATAATGACAAAATATTACCAATGATTATTTTGATAATCACACTGGAGCATGAAACATTGAAAGTCACAATTCATAGTTTTGCATTATTCCCTATCAAAATGTGAACATATTTGGAAGACAGTACAAGAAATTCTCCTAGATAAGCTGAGCACTTGTGTCATTTTCCCATATTAAATTCAAATGCACTTTTGCTAATGAAAGCACATGGACAAAAATTCCAAGCAAAAAAATGAATAAATGAACAGTCAACTTCACTATACCTCCAAATCATTACATACCTACCACACACACAAATACATGCACAAGCATGCAGAGTATTATAAAACTATAGAAAAGGTAAGGCCATATTTTTCCTCAAAGGATATCAGCTGTTATATCAAATGTGATGAATCCCAGATCACTTCTTTCTCGGGGTCCCGTGAAGTCTTCTACATTTTTTCTAGAAGATAGAAGTTATCATCAGCTTCCAAAACATGAAACCTATAAAAGCCACGTCATTCTTCTAATAATGTGAGAAAGTGCCAGTTATGCAAACAGGTGCAAGAGATAGTTCAGAAAGCATCAAGGAAAACACTAGGGAACCTGAAAACTCACAAAGAAGGTAAACACTGCACCCCACCAGAAAAATCTGGTTTGCAGCTCTTTTCACCAACCAGACAAGAATCCCCAAGAAATGAGAACCACTCCAGGAAATGAAAGGTAAAATTATTTGTGAAACAAGTTTGGTATAGGAGAAACATATGTCAACCAAGTGGGGCAGAAAAACCAAGACAAAATGTAACTACCTGTTTGCTATCCATCTGGTCGGGTCCGTGGGGGAAAAAAAAAAACAGAACTTCCGTGTTTGTAAATAGGTTTAGGATATGCTGTGCTTTTCCTGAAATTTCCAGGGCCAGAATAAATTGGTAAGCCATTAGCTTAGAAGAGTCACAACAGCAAGTGATTTTCCTAGAGACCACAATCTTCCAAACCCTTCCAGAGCCCTGGAAAAGAGATGAGCTCTGCAAAGGGAAAAGAGTGGGATCTAACAAAATACCAATTAAAAAAAAAAAAAAAGCCCAACATAAAAGAACACGGAGGTCACTAAGTAAGTTTGCTACCAGTATCCTAACCAGAAGTAAGAAGAAATCAAGGTCGAAGTGCATGAGCAAAAAAAAAAACTTGGGACAACAGAATTAGGAAAATGAGGCGAAAAGGGAGTGATACGGAGGAAACACTTCGAATCGGAATACATATATATATATGTATGTATGTATATGTATATACGTATATATGTAGTGCTACTATATATAGAGAGAAGGGTCTTGGGGCAAGGCCATCATCAGGAAATGTCAGCATCACTCCCACACACAGCTCAGTTTGCTTTCTTCTGGCTTCTGTTTCTGGCTATTATTATTATTATTATTTGTTGTTGTTGTTGTTGTTGATGTTGATTGACAGGCTCATCGCAAACAGTAGCTGCTTATTTTTTTCCCAAAGACAAATGTGCCCCCAAATAACACGCTGCCCGGGGAGCCATTGGCCCAAGCAAGTCCTTCCTCCATGCTCTCGGGGCGCATCTTCAGCCCGTAAGTGGAGCGGGGTGCAACGACTCCAGAGCTCGGGCTGCAGCGTGCATCGCCCCGGGAGAGTTGCACAGGGGAGGAGGGCGTGCGGCCACGGCTAAGCTCGGGTGACAAACGACAGGGACGACCCCCCAGAAATGCTCTGCGGGGGGAGGGGGCCGCCCCGGCGGGCTCGCGCACCCCACCCGTCCGTCGGTGGGGCCGCGGCGGGCGCTGGTGTGTTGCTGCCCGATTGGCCGCGCGCGCCGCGAGGGAAGTGAGGCACAGGAAGGAAGCGGCCGCGCCGGCCCCCGCCAACGCGCCGGGCTGGAATTTGAGAGCAAGCCCGGGAACCGGGGGTGGCCCCCACAGCGCCACGCCGCCACCCCGCGACAGCCCGGGCCTCCGCCGGCACACTCACAGCATGATCCGCGAGACGTGCAGCCGCACCGGGACGCTCCGGTCCTTGAAGGCGGTGGTGATGAAGCAGCCGAAGGTGAGCGCCGCCATCACGCTCAGCGAGAAGGCGAACAGGGAGTTCGCCCGCGACAGCACCGTGTTCATCGCGGACGCCGCGTCTCTCTTCTTTTCGCTCTATCTGAACCTCGCGAGCCCTCGCACGCCGCCGCCGCCGCCGCCTCTTCCTCACGCCGAGTACCGGCTTCTTTCCGGCCGCCTCTCGGGTAGCCAGAGGTGCGCGCGCGCACTCCGGGGACGCGCCCGGCCGCCTGCCCCGCCTCCTTTCCGGTCCGCCGCCGCTACTGCTTCGCGCGCATGCGCCTCCCGGGACACGCCCACCACCGCGGGAGGCGGCGCTCGCCGAGTGGGCGAGACCGGGTCGTGGGCGGGACCTCACTTAGGCACTTCACCAATCAGTGACGGGGAAAATAGAAAGGCGGGGTTTGGTTCACGGAAGGCCCGCCTACCTCAGGTCTCATCTCTGAAGCTGGATCCTCTCTGGGTCTTTGGTCTGTGAAGATAAAAAAAGACAATTCGAATCCCGGTGCCCCATATGGTCCCCTGTGCCTGCCAGGAGCAATTTCTGAGCATGGAGCCAGGAGTAACCCCTGAGCACTGCCGGGTGTGACCCAAAAACCAAAAAAAAAAAAAAAAAAAAAAAAAGAGACATCTGCCTCAACTTTGCTTTGCTTTTTCGAAAAGTTCTTTGGTTGGAGATTACGGGTTCTAGATGGTTTATGTTTCACGCATTTGCACTTCAAATCAGTAGCAAGACGAAGTTCAAGTCGTTTGAAGTGTGTCCTGACAGGAGGTTGCCCCTTTTGTAAGACTTGGCCACTTTGGTGAGGATGTGAGGGAAAAGTGGTCAAACAACCAAAAGCAATGATCTGTCCCAGCACCTCCCAAAACCTCTAAGAAAGCAATTCTCTGTACCAGCGTTCAGAACTCTTTACATTTCCTTGTCCAGTTTAAGTCTAGCTTCTGCTAATGCCTTTCCACTGACAGCTGTTTTCCAAGATAAGGAATGAATGAATGCTGCCATTTCAAAATATGTCCAGCTTCACAGCTTCTGTAAAGGGAGTTTAACCTCGTTATAGGATCAACGATCTATTACTGTGCATAGTCAGATGGCACAATATAAGAATTGAAAGTTATGAAGAGACAGGGACACTGCTCAGTTGGTAAATCTCAACTGTGAGATTTGAACCAAGCTGTGTAAATAAAATATTTAATTTTAGTACCTCCACAACATTTGCTAGGTATTGTTATGTGATGACTTGGGGAAAGGACAATTGTTTCAGACAGTTTTCTGAGGCTTCTCAATCTGTTACACTGATGTACAGGAATGTATGGGATCTGTCATAATTAAGTCTAACTGAGCAGTATCAGTTAAAGGATTAGGCAGAAATAAGACTGCAAATAGAAATGGAGATTCTGTCATAGACATGTTGGTCATTAAGTTCTGACTTTGTATCACAGGGAATTGCTTCTTGGCACAGTGATATGGGGTTAGATATAAAATACAGCAAGTAGAGTGTTTGTCTTGCATGCATCCATCCCAGGTTCAGTAGCTAGCAACCCAGATAGTAT
>PVKC010042484.1:0-11945 GCA_004027635.1 Crocidura indochinensis | reverse complement strand
AAAAAATGTGTTAATCAGAGGCCTAAAGATCAGCTGCAGAACTAAATTTTATTGCTAGTAAAAAGTGATTTTGTTTTGATTTTTTTTGAGCAGAAGACTAAGAGTGCCTCATATCTGCTAAACTGTTGGGGGGAAATCCATGAGGAAAAAAATGCAAAGAGAAAATATTGGAGTGGTTTCTTTCCATAAATTAAATATGTTTTATTTGTTGAAATTCGTGAGATTTTGCAGAGTGACAGATAATTTAGAACTGTTTGTTCTAACAGAAGAGGAGGTGGAGTGAGATGTCCTCAAAATAATTCCATATGTTAACATGGGAACGTTTGGAAAATTCAGAATATGTGCCATCACCTCAAAAACAACTCCAGGGGGAAAAGACTTACCATGGTACAAAAGAAACACACCAATGACACAGCTGAAATGTTTATTTTAAATATAGAGACCTAAATATTATAAAAAAGTTAGCCAGGCGTGTGAATCTTTCCTTCTCACCAAGGATAAATATGCACTGGTTGCATTGTAGCATATGTAAAACTCATCTACGTTCCTTAGGAGAAAATTTCCACAAGCCATATTGTAAAAGAAAAGTATACATGAATATTAGACCCAAGAAATTTAAACAAATTATAATTCTACCATCTATTATCTATGTAATTTTATGCTTTTCTTTAAGCAATTTCTGGGAAATTTTTGGAGATGGTTCTCCTTGCTCATTTCAGGTAGTGTTTTCCCTGGATTCATGTAGTTTTTCACACATATGCATATTCTTATTGTGATAAAGACATAAGTAGAATCTTTTGAAGATATTCAGATTCCCTCTCTCTTACTATAAAAATGGAATAAAAGATACTTACTTTACTCTTCCCATTTGAAACAACTAAACATGGATAAACATATGGCATAATAGTTTTCAAACACTGGCTTATGATTGCTTTTTGGTATCGGTTTTTGGGTCACACCCGGCAACGTTCAGGAGTTACTCCTGGCTCTGCACTCAGAAATCACTGTTGGCAGGCATGGGGAACCATATGGGATGTTGGGATTCGAACCACTTTCCTTCTGTGTGGAAGGCAAATGCCCTATCTCCATGCTATCTCTCTCATCCCTGGCTTATGATTTTTAAGAAAAGGAAACAAGATGGCTCCTACGTTGCTCTAAATTACTGCTTGAAATGAGTTTAAAGACTACAGAATAAGAGAGAAAAATACTACTAGAACTTAATGGCCATCTAAGTTGGGAAGATAGAAGTGAAAGTCTAGAGAGAATGAAGCAGTTACTATTCTTAGGACAAATTCAGGATTACAGAATTTCAGAGAGAAACAAATACAAAGATGAAGGCATTGAAAATCTGGATGTCATATCTAATTCTTCAGAAAAATATTAACCAGTATATTTGTGTGAGAAAACGATATAATACTATGGAAAGAGTCATTTGAAATGAGTAAAGGAAGAAATTATATGAAATGATACTGAAAACAGCTCTTGTCCAAGTCAGCTAGAGAACAAAACATTAGATTTCACTAGGCCTAGATAAAGCGTTCAGATTACTGACTCAGGAATGGGACAATGTTAGTTGTAGAGCTAATGGTCAACTAAACACCTTTTCTTTTGGTGACTGAAAGCCTATTGAGTTGGCAGACTACTAATAGAGGCATATTGGAACTTCTATTGCTCACTAGATAAAGAAGAAATTGTAGGCCTAGAGAAAATTTCAGACCAGAAATTTTGGTGGACATAGTATTGCAGGAACCTTGCTCCCATCAGCAACAAGTCTCCAATGCTAGTGTTTCAGACTACATATCCAACTTTTTAGTTTGATTCAGCATAAGAGGATATCAGCTCTGTTGGGTGTGACCTATACAGAAAAATTTCCTGGGCATTGAGTTACAAAGATCCCTAGGACACTGACCAGCTTCCATCATAGACAGAAGGATCCATGCATCTGCTCAAAGTTGAAAATAAAGGTTAGACAAAAAATTTTTTTAACCTATTTTAGTAGTAACAATGTAGCAGCAGAAGCCTTCTGCTGCCCCACTTCACACCCACATCTCAGACTCTGAGATGTGACCTTTAGTCATCAGAACCTCAGGATACAAAATCCTGCTTTCTAATTGAAGTTCTGCAGAGTTTTCATCTGTCTGGCAAGGCTTGGAAGAATAAGACCCATTCTCACTTAAATGGAAATCTTTAAGATCTCTGAAAGTCACTAAACACAAGAAAGAATGAGTCTGATCACAACAGGAGAGAGAAAAATGTAGGATTTCATATCCAGGTTCTTCTCACCAAGGACTCCAATTAGAAAATCACTAACAACAAACTACCAGAAGATTAATCCCCCTTTTTGTATACCAAAGAAACTAAAGCAAACCAAAAAACCAGACCCACAAGAGCAATGACACCTCCTACTGGAAAATCAAAGCAAATAAATATAAAAGAAAAAAATGAGAAATCAATCTTCCCAAGAAAATGGGGTATGTATTTAAACAAACATTCAATTTAAATGTACAATAGTGAATAAAATAAATTAAAAATATATCAATAAATACTTTAAATGTGAGTGCTATGAGCTTACCAATCAAAAGATTTGTTGGTTGTACAGAAGTAAAATTTATCTGTATTTTGCATACAAAAGATCTACATCTTAGGATGATTTTAAAAACCCAACTGAGTTTTTCAAGGAAATAACACTAAAAAGATATATTCATTTTTGATCAAAATTTTAGCCAATAAATGTGATAGCACATAAAGAACTCAAGATAACAATGAGGGAACTATCAAGAAGATATAACTATTAAGCACAACACAATTGCATTAAAATATACAGAATTGTTATGAGCAAAAATAAAAAACAGACAGTAACACAATACAAGTAGGGGTCTCAATATGTCACAAACATCAGTTGGGATTTTTTCTAGACAGAAAATTACCAAATGAATGGAAATGACTATCTGGATAAAAATAATCCAGAAATGAATGAAAATTATTGCTAGGGCATTTGTCGTATACATGTCTGACCTGGGTTTGAACCCTGTCACCTGTTATAGAATAAAAAATGAAACTGAAAAGTAAAAAATATTCTTAAATTATTGTCCAGATGGAATTAAAAAATACAAATTTTTATGCCAATAGAGATATTCATTATATAACATAATGCATATAAAAGACACCATCAAGGATAAATCATATGTGGAAATATAAAGCAAGTTTCAGTAAATAAGGGAAAGCACAGCATTCTGAGGACTTCAAGGTAAATCTCTCCTGTGCCTGTCTTTGTTTTGTGAATACCCCAAAAACTGTCAACTAGAGGCAGCAAAAAGGCAGCAAAAAAAAGCACTCTTTCTAACCAATGAACCCCACCACAACATGCAGGAAAAACCTCACTACAAGCATGAAATAGGGAAACCTTGCAGGCAAACACCATGCACATAGAGTGAAGACGATAGCTTGGATGACCTAAAAAATTCCAACCATCTGATTAACCTCTTGGATAAGGAACTTAAAATAGCAATATGGAAGATGTTTGTAGAACTGAAAGAAAGCATAGATCTATCTGAACAGAAAGATCACAAAGACAGAAATCAGAAAACTCGAAACTGAAATAACAGAACTGAAAAACCCGGTAGCCCAACTGAAAACCTCAGTGGATGGCCTCGACAGCAAGATAACAGCAGCTGAGGAGAAAATCGGCATACTGGAAGATTTGATGCAGAAAAATTCAACACAGCAGAAGAAATTGGAAAAGAACCTTAAGACAAATGGTCAGGCAATGGAAAAAGTACTCAAGGAATGCGAACAGATGAAAATAGAAGCCGGGGCCGGGCGGTGGCGCTGGAGGTAAGGTGCCTGTGCTAACCTAGGACAGACCTCGGTTCGATCCCCCAGTTCCCCATATGGTCCCCCGTGCCTGCCAGGAGCGACTTTTGAGCGAATAGCCCGGAGAAACCCCTGAGCATCACCGGGTGTGGCCCAAAAACCAAAAAAAAAAAAAAAAAAAAAAAAAAAAAAAAAAAAAAAAAAAAAAAAAAAAAAAAAAAAAAAAAAAAAAAAAAAAAAAAGAAAAAAAAGAAAAAAAATAGAAGTCTTTGATAAACTCAACAGAAACAACATAAGAATCATTGGAATCCCAGAGACCCAGGTAGGAGATCTCCAGAAAGAATCAACTGTCAAAGACATCATCAAAGAAATACAACCAGAGTTAAAGACTACATGCAATCAAATCCTACATGCCTGAAGAATACCAGCTAAAAGAGACCCAAAGAAAAACACCTCAAGACACATCCTCATTACAATGACAAATCCCACAGATAGAGATAGAATACTGAAAGCAGCAAGATCAAAAAGGGAAATTACATTCAAAGGAGCATTCCTAAGACTTACAGCAGACAAGTCACAAGAAACTCTCAAGGCTAGAAGACAGTGGTGGGATATTGTGACAAGACTGCACCCAGCCTGACTCACATTCAGATTTGAAGGAAGGATACATAGCTTCATAGATAAACAACAGCTCAGAAACTTCACAGATGAAAAACAAGCCTTAAAGGAAAAACTGACAGGTCTACTTTAAGACAAGAGAGACCAACAAACCCAGCAAGCTTATATACAAAGACGACATTAAATCCTATGACAATAATCTCCCTCAATGTCAATGGACTAAATTCACCAATTAAAAGACACAGAATGCCAGACACAATCATGTATATAATCAAGATGTCTAAATAAAATATATTAAAAAAAAGATACAGAGTGGCAAAATGGGTCAAAAAGATGAATCCAACCTTCTGCTGCCTACAAGAAACACACCTTAATAGAACAAACATAGACTCAAAAATCAAAGACTGGAGGAAAATCATTCAAGCAAACAACACCCTCAAAAAAACTGAGGTGGCATATTAATATAATGATGCCAACTTTATACTCAGAAAAATGGTAAGGAGGGGCCGGTGAGATGGCGCTAGAGGTAAGGTGTCTGCCTTGCAAGTGCTAGCCAAGGAAAGATCGCGACGGCAGTTCAATCCCCCGGCATCCCATATGGTTCCCCCAAGCCAGGGGCAATTTCTGAAGCGCTTAGCCAGGAGTAACCCCTGAGCATCAAACGGGTGTGAACCAAAAACAAAACAAAAAAAAGTGATAAGGTACAAAGATGGACACTATGTACAAGGGATATGTACAGCAGGAAGAAATCAGACTATTAAACATATATGCATCCAATGAGAGACCAGCAAATTATCTAATACAGTTACTGACAAATCTGAAAGAATACATCAATAATAACACAATAATTGTGGGAACCTCAACATGGCCCTATCAACACTTGATAGGTCAACCAGACTGAAACCTAACAAAAACATACTAGCCTTAAAAAGAGTAATGGAAGAAAGAGGACTGGTAGATATATAGGACACTCCATCCAAAAAAACCTGGATACACATTCTTCTCCAATGTACATAGGTCATTCTCCAGGATAGACTACATGCTGACACACAAAACATATCTCCACAAAATCAAGAGGATAGAAATCTTGCAGACTACCTTTGCTGACCACAAGGCTCTGAAATTAGATGTGAACTACAAAGGCACACAAAAGAAAAACTTTAACAATTGAAAATTAAACACACTACTACTGAACAAACAGTGGGTCCAGATGAAATAAAAAAGGATATCAAAAACAAATGATAATGGAAACAAATGATAATGTAGACACAAACTGCCAGAATCTATAGGACACAGCAAAAGCAGTCCTGAGAGGAAAATTTATAGCTCTACAAGCACACATCAGGAAGGAAGAAGGGGCATACCTGAATAACTTAATGACACAACTCAAAAGATTAGAAATGACCAACAAAAGGAACCAAAAATAGGGAGACAGAAGGAAATAACAAAGCTGAAAGCAGAAATCAATGAAGTGGAAATCCAAAAAAACAATCCAAAAGATCTACAAAAGCAGAAGTTGGTTCTTTGAAAAAATAAACAAGATTGATAGACGATTGACAAAACTCACAAAGAAAGAGAGAGAGAAACCCAATAACCCGTATTAGAAATGAAAAGGGGGAGATCACGACAGATATTTCAGAGATCCAAAGTGTAATCAGAGACTGCTTTGAGAAACTTTATGCTACTAAACATGAGAACGTAGAAGAAATGGAAAAATTCTTGGACAGCTATAACCTTCCACAGTTAAGTAAGGAGGATGTAGCATATCTAAATACCCCCATCACTACTAGAAGAAATGGAAAAATTCTTGGACAGTTATAACCTTCCACAGTTAAGTAAGGAGGATGTAGCATATTTAAATACCCCCATCACTACTGAGGAAATTGAAACTGTAATCAAACATCTGCCCAAAAAGAAAAGCTCAGGTCCAGATGGATTTCCTGATGAACTCTCTCAAATTTTTCAAGAGGAGTTACTACCAATCCTAGCCAGGCTCTTCCATGAAATTGAAAAAACGGAAACTCTCCCAAACATGTTTTTTGAAGCCAACATCACCATAATACCAAAGAATAGACAGAAATGCTGCCAAAAAAGAAAATTACAGACCAATATCCCTGATTAATACAGATTCAAAGATCTTCAACAAAATCCTGGCAAATAGGATCCAATGCATCATCAAGAAGATCATACACTACAACCAAGTAGGTTTCATCCCAGGAATGCAAGGATGGTTTAACATCCGTAAATCTATCAACATCATGCACAATGTCAACAACAAGAAAAAGAAAAATCACATGATCATATCAATATATTCAGAGAAAGCATTTGATATGGTCCAACAGGTGTTAAAAATCTCAACAAGATGGGAATGAAAAGAACCTTTCTCATTCTAGTTGAAGCCATCTCCCACAAGCCAATGGCAAATATTATCCTCAATGGAGAAAAACTAAAAGCCTTTCCTCAAAATTCTGGTACAAGACAAGGCTTTTCCGCTCTCACCACTCCTATTCAACATAGTACTGGAAGTACTCACTATAGCGATTAGGCAAGAAAAAGGTATCAAGAGAATCCAGATAGGAAAGGAAGAAGTCAAGCTTTCACTGTTTGTAGATGACATGATACTCTACTTAGAAAA
Organism: Crocidura indochinensis; assembly: GCA_004027635.1. Lineage (NCBI taxonomy): Eukaryota > Metazoa > Chordata > Mammalia > Eulipotyphla > Soricidae > Crocidura > Crocidura indochinensis. Next base: position 4,879 of record PVKC010042484.1, on the reverse strand, counting down.
TCCTAAAGACTCTACCAAAAAGCTTCTAGAAACATTAGATTCATATAGCAATGTAGCAGGCTACAAAATTAAGACATAAAAATCAATGGTCTTTTTATACACCAATAATGATAGGGAAGAAATGGACATAAAGAAAACAACCCCTTCACATTAGTGCTACACAAACTCAAATATCTTGGAGTCAACCTGACTAAAGATGTGAAGGATCTATACAAAGAAAGCTATAAAACCCTGCTCCAAGAAATAAGAGGACACGCAGAAATGGAAACACATAACTGCTCATGGATTGGCAGGATCAACATCATTAAAATGGCAATACTCCCAAAAGCATTGTACAGATTTAAAGCAATTCCTCTAAAAATACCCAAGATATTCTTCAATGAAGTGGATCAAACACTTTTAAAATTCATTTGGAACAATAAACACCCTCAATTAGCTAAAGCAATCCTTGGGAAGAGGATTATGGGAGGCATTACCTTCCCCAATTTTAAGCTATATTACAAAGCAATAGTTATCAGAACAGCATGGCATTGGAATAAAGATAGACCCTCAGATCAGTGGAATAGGATTGAATACTCAGATAATGTTCCCCAGATATAAAATCACCTAGTTTTTGTTTATAAATATCAAGAAATTCTAAATGGAGCAAGGAAAGCTCTTCAACAAGTGACGTGCAAAAAAGCAAACTCAGACCCCCCAGCTAACACTATGTACGAAGGTAAAATCCAAATTGATTAAAGACCTTGATATCAGATCTGAAAACATAAGGTATATAGAACAACATGTAGGTAAAACACTCCATGACGTTGAGAATAAAGGCATCTTTATGGAGGAATCAGCACTCTGCAAACAAGTGGAAGCAGAGATAAAGATATGGGTCTACATTAAGCTGAGAAGTTTCTGCACCTCAAAAGAGATAGTGCCCAGAATAGAAAAGTCACCTACAGAGTGGGAGAAATTATTCACCCAACACCCATCAGATAAAGGACTAATATCCAAAATATACAAGGTACTGACAGAACTTAAGAAAAAAAAATCTAACCCCATCAAAAAAATAGGGGGATGAAATGAACAGATACTTTGTAAAAGAAGAAATGCAAATGGCCCAAAGGCACATGAAAAGATGCTCCATATCACTATTAGTCAGGAAGATGCTAATCAAAACAACTATGAGTTACCATCTCATGCCATTGAAGATTGGCACACATTACAAAGAGGAAGTCAAGCAGTGCTGGAGGGGATGTGGAGAGAAAGGAACTCTCTTTCACTGCTGGAAGGAATGCCATCTAGTCAAACCTTTATGGAAAGCGATATAGAGATTCCTCCAAAAACTAGAAAGTGAGCTCCTATATGACCCAGCTATACCACTCCTAGGAATATACCCTAGGAACACAAAAATACAATACAAAGGTTCCTTCCTTACACCTACATTCATTGCAGAACTAATTACCATAGCAAGACTCTGGAAACAACCAAGACGCCCTTCAACAGATGAATTGCTAAAGAAACAGTGGTACATATGCACAATGGAATATTATGCATCCATCAGGAGAGATGAAGTCATGAAATTTTCCTATACCTGGATGTTCATGGCATCTATTATGCTGAGTGAAATAAGTCAGAGAAGATAGGAAAGAGAGAAAGATGCAGAATGTTCTCACACATTATGGGTTTTAAGAAAAATGAAAGACATTCTTGCAATAATTTTCAGAGACAAAAGGGATGAGGTTTGGAAGATGTAGCTGAGGACATGAAGCTCACCACAAAGAGTGATGAGTTCTGTTAAAGAAATAACTACATTGAGAACTATTCTAACAATGTGAATGAATAAGGGAAGTAGAAAGCCTGCCTTGAATTCAGGTGTGGGTGGAATGGGGAAGAGGGAGATTTGGAACATTGGTGGTGGGAATGATGCACTGGTGAAGGGGTTGTTCTTTACATGAATAAAATCATACAATTACAATCATATTTGTAATCACAATGTTTAAATAAATATTAAAAATATATTTGGATGTTATATCTGAAATCATGTAACACTTAGATAAAAACATAGGCAGCACAATGCATAATACTGGTTTCAGTGATATCTGTGGGGAAATGACTCCAAACTGAACAGAAAAAAATCAAAACAATTAACAAATGGTTTTAAAATTATAAATATTCACATTAAAATAATATTAAAACAAAAACAATTTCTGATAAAATCAAGAAAATACTAATATATCATAAACAAAGAGCCATATCAAAAAATAGAAAAATAAAAAATCAAGAACAGAAAAATAAACACCCCGTCAAAATATGGTCAGGAACTGGTTGATATAGCGCCAAAAAACAGACAACTGGGATCTGAAAAAATGTCCATTGCCACTCATAATTGAAATTAAACTATACTGAAAAAAAAGAAATTAAACTATACTGAGATGTCATTCACATATATGATAAAGATCTATATTAAAACAAAGCAAAACAAATGAAAAATTCTGGCAAGTATTGGAGGAAGATGATCTCTCATATACTGCTGGTGAGAATGTAAATATGCCCAACCCTTATGAAAAATAGTGTGGCCATTTCTCAAAATATTGAATTTGTCATAAGATCCAGGAAGTCTAATCCTAGCTGTCTGCCTGAGGAATACAAAAACATGACTTCAAAAAGATGTGTACAGTCTGAGGCTTAAAGCCATGCACTGGAAACTACTAGGGATGAACAGCAGAGAGGACAAAGATAATGTGGTATATATACACAATGCAATGTTACTCATCTATATAATATAAGATAAATACTCCTTTTTGTGACACATGATGAGATTTCAAGGGGTCATGCTAAGCAAAATAAGTCAAAAGGATAAATAAGATATTGGATAATTTCACTCATACGTGGGATGTGAAGAATCAAAGCAATGAACAAACAAAACCAAATAAGAACAATCTTTGAATTCTGATTTTAAAACTGAGGTTATCAGAAAAAGAAGGGGTTAAGTGGGTATTGGGAGTCCAATGATGATGGTAAAGAGATATTGTCCTCTGATGTTAGTAACATATATTTGAAGTAGTGTGAAACTATAAAAATTTATGAAATTTAAAAATGAAAACAGACAAATGTACTTTTTTGTGTGTTTGTAGAAATTGGTGAAGTGTTCTCAAAATCCAGATAGTAACTTAAAAGTAACAAATTAGCCACTAATGGGGAAAATATTATGACTCATTTATAAATTTAAAATGTAATACAAAGCTATAATAATTTAAGCAGTGTGTCTTGACACAAGGATAAACATATTACCAAACTAACAATGGGAAAGAAGGCCTTCATGAAACAATCTTGTGATAGGTGCTATAAGAGAGTACAGCAGGGAGGGTTCTTTTGCTTGCATGTGGCAGACTCAGATTTGATTCACAGGACCCCATATAACCTCCTGAGAAAGATCCCTTACCACCAGGAAAGGTCCTGAACACAGAGCCAGGAAGACACCCTAACTATGACTGGTATAGCCCAAAACAAAAACAAAAACAAGAACACAAAGAAAGAAATGGTATTGAGGCAATTGGACATCAGTAAGTACATGAATAAATGGAATCCACTCTCACAATATGTATACAAATTAATTCTAGAGAGAGAGACAGAGAGAGAGAGAGTTGGTCTTATGCCAGGAAAGTTCAGGGGTAGGGTCTCCTTGTATTTAGGCCAAGGCTTTTCCTTTCCATGTCCCTCATATTTTGGTGGACCTATATAAACAATAATTGCCACTCTAACACTGTTTTTACTGTGCTCCTTTGACTCTAATCCTTAAGAAAAGCAACCCACTTAAACTTTTGAGGATAACTTAAACTAATAGGTATTTGCATGGAAATGTAAAAAAGTACTTTGCCTTCAATGTTTAAGGAGTTACATAAACTTTATGTCTTTAGATTGTTTTGTGTGTTGCTAAGAAATATCATGTACTACAATCTGGGGACTTGAGGGACATAGTAATGGTACATGGGTTCTGTTTTATTTTTCTTAATGTCCTTTGACTGAAATTTCAAAGTTAAGGTATCAGCAATGGGAATACTGAGAATTCTGTTTATGGGTGATTGTCCTTCCACTGTAACTTTACCTTGTCCTCTTTCTTTGCATCTTTGTACTCATAATTTAAAATAAAAAATTAATAAAAAATAAAAAAGAAAGAAATTTTCCAGGTGTTTCTAGAAATTCCACTCCACTCCTATGCATATACCACAAAATATAAAAAATACACATATACGTCTAAACACAAGCATGCACATAAATGTTCATAGCAGAATTATTTTGATAGGCAAAATGTAGAAGTAACTCAAATGTTCACCAACTGATGGATGAACAAATTATTATTTTGGAATGAAAATAATCCAAGTCTAATACCTTCCATAGCATAAGCATTGAAAGCACAACCCTAAGAATGTTCAATAATGAAACTCAGTGACAAAATATCATTTATTACGGAGGCCTTTTTACACTTGTCGAAGCTTAAGGGGGGTGGCAGATAGCTGTTCAAGTGTACTCAGGCTGTCACTGGCATTTTCATACCAGTCTATATGTCCCGAACCGCGCGGGGGAGCTCAAAACATCAGTACCCCACATTTACACTTATTAACTTCGGTAGCATATGCTTCTATTCATAGACCAACTTGGATCTAACCATCTCAAAACTATTTCAAATTACAGAAAATGGACAGATACGTCTTATGAATATTTTATGAGTATTTTCTTTAATAGCTATAACTCTCTCCATATCTTCTATCATGACATCTTTTTCACTTTTATCTTGTCTTTTCTTTATGAACTGTTTAATAAGGACTGTTGGTGATAGTGTCCCTCAGATTAGTGCTTATGAGTGAACTATGTCATTGGGATTGTTCTCATT
>PVKC010042483.1:0-11948 GCA_004027635.1 Crocidura indochinensis | reverse complement strand
AAAAAAAAAAAAGAATAGTTTAGTGGAAATAAAAAATGGTCAAATACCCAAACCAAAGTCAACAACACTAGGTACAAGAGACCTAAAATATAACAAGCTATATACAAAAGGGACCTGTTACACTAGCAGTTTCTGGGCTAAGGGTGGAGGTATGGTATGCATATTGGTAACAGTGGCAAAGGGAGGTCAACACTGGTGGTGGAAATGGCTCTGACTCACTGTCACTATGTGTCTGGAATAAAACTATGAAAGACTTGTAATTCACATTGGTTTCAATAAAAATATTTAAAAAAGAGACCTACTGTGTGTGGAGCTGTGTAAATATAAATGTGAGCATTATAGACTTGGGTCCTACAGTTCTCATGATTGATTGATTCAGCATGAATTATGAAAGTAAGAACTATATATGGGATTGTAGAAACATCTATGTATGATTAGGCCAGAAAACTCTGCTTGTGAATCTGGCTATGCCTATAAATTGTAATAAATTCAACCACAACAAACTCCTTTTCCAAATAATGAAGTCAGATACTGAGTTAATTTTAATTCGAGTTAAAGTTGTTGCTTTTCTAATATATAAAGTTAGACTATCCATTTCTCTAACAGTATTCAGTTGTATTTTAACAATATTTTAGCAGTGTTAAAGAAATATAATTCACATTACATGTAACATAATATATAATGCACCTATTTAAATCCAAAATTTCAGTGGTATTAAGAAAATATGTTCAAGATTGTGAAGCCATCACCACAATGTAAATGGAACCTACCACTGAGAGTCATTTGAAAGATTAAACGAAATACTTATGTAAAGTATTTGACACCATGTCAAACAATTCATAGACATTTCTTTCTATGAAAGACTATATTTCTCTCTGCTGAAGTTGGTATAGGACCATTACTTTAGAACTTTAAAACTGTTCTTGGAGGAGTCAGGTAACAAAGCCAAATGCATGGAGAAAGAAGCACAGAGTCCACATGTTCTTACCAGATGGAGTGACAGACTGTCCTTTTCCACAGCTAGTGAATGATTTTCCAGCTGCACTATCAAGCCAACTAACATGACTTGACAGGAGCCATTTGGGACTTAATTGGGTGGGCTAAATTCAAAACTGTTTATCATTAGGCCTGATGGTCCCACACCAACATATTACCATATAAACAAACAACACACTTCTGAGATCATTTATAGTGTCATAAAAGTTAGCTCTTCTAAGCCCCCAAACCAGATCCCAGGAGAGAACAGACATTCCTCAGGACACTTGTCAAGTAGACTCTTGTAAATTATGGCCAAGCACAGTGGTGATACTTTATACCAAATAGATTTCTCTGTGGCGTTGTTGTAGCCCCGATGGAAGAAATATAGAGGGTCTGACCTCTTCCAATTTCAGCAGAAACATGACATTGTTTTTCAGAATGTTTGTATGTGTCTGAATTACTAGAACAAATAGTATGCTTATATCTGTTACCCCTGGCTGAAAAACACAAACATCATCAAAGGTGATCTTTTTTTCTTCTGATGGGCAAACAAAATCTTGAAGCCATGACTTCTACAGGTATCCAGGTAGCTAAGAATATTAGGATTTTGGTTATTTTTATGTTCATAATAATTTTTATATTTTTGTTTTACTGTATTAATTGATCATGTACTTTAGTAGTGTTAAACAGTGATGATAGCTTAATACTAAACTTCAATAAAATATTATCTTTGGGGGGCTGGAGAGATAATAAAGCAGTAGGGTGTTTGCCTTGCATGCAGCTGATCCAGAACTGATGGTGGTTCGAATACCAGCATCCCATATGGTCCCCGGTGCTGCCAGGAGCAATTTCTGAGCCAGAGCCAGGAATAATCCCTGAGCACCTCTGGGAATGAGCCAAAAACCAAAAAAAAAAAAAGTATCTTCTGGGGGAAGTACAGCATCAGTGCTAAAATCTTAATCTAGGCTCTGCACTCAAGGATCACTCTGATGGACTTAGGAGACTTTACAAAGCACCAAGGATTGAACCCAAGTAAGCTATGTACAAAGCAAGCATCTTATCTACTGTAGTAAGGTTCCAGCTCCCCAAATAGCAATTTAAAATAGTGTTTAGAATCATATACCACAGTCACTACCATGTCTGTGCATTAGCCATTTCCAAAGGTTTATTTTATTATCAAAAGTGATGTAATTCAAAACCAACATAACCTCAAGACTGAAAACTGGGACACTTTCAGGACAAGGATGTGCCAAGTCCCTGCCCTGTCAATGTATTAGCATCCTCATCTACAAACCACAATCACTGCCTTACCAATGGCCCAACTATACCACTCTACAGTTGATTTCTACAGAGATGCCTAACTGATTAAAACTTCAGGTATGCTGGTATTTGAGTTGAGATCACGAGGACGCTTCCTGAGCGAGTATATGGAGCCTTTTTGTCATTCCAGAAGACTTGATGGTCTTACCAAACCCCACAGCTTCCACCATATTAGCCACAGAGCTTGGAATTTATCAACATTTTCAAAATTTTCAATACTGTTATGCCAGTAGGAACCCATAAAATTGATGTCAAAGTCACAAAAAAAGCCAACCAATGTTAAGAAACAAAGCAAGTAACAAAAAGATCAACTGACAACAAATAACTTGGCAAACCTTCATACAATGACTTACTGACTTCGTTGAGAGATATAATAATTTTCACAATTTTTCTTTTGTTATAGTTTTAGTTTTACAGATTATTTCATTACCATTTATCTGTAAACAAGAAATATAAATTATATTTTTGCCTCCAAATGAAGCAGACTCGGAGGTGAGTGGGAATCCAGGTACCCTGGTAAAGGGAGTTTTCCACTGATGATGATCTTGATGTTGGAACATGGAATGGTGGAACCAAATATATTATGGCCAACTATGAAAACCATGGTGTTTAAATAAAATAAAAAATTTAAAATCATGTTTATTTTTCTCTAAAAGTCATCTAGGAGGCTGGTTCATTTGGTATCAGTTTCTGTATATAATTGAAGTATGGAACTTGAAATTTAAAAATTATTCTAACTTTGAGGCCAGAGTAGGGGCACAAGCGGTAGGGTGTCTACCTTGTACCCACTAACCTTGGCTGACCTGCAGTTCGATCCCTCAGCATCCTATATGGTACCCCATGCCAGAAGCTATTTCTAAGCACATAGCCAGGAATAACTACTGAGCATCACTGGGTGTGGCCCCAAAACAAAAAAATAAACAAACAATCTAAATTAGAATTTTCTCTCCTTCTCTCCTACAACTCCCAGTTGTTCTTCCTCTTTCTCTTCATCTTCCACTTCACTTACCCCCTCTCTTTAATGACAACTGAAGTTGGAGTTTTTTAGACCAATTGAAGATGATTTTGTATCGAGGTTATATTTTCCTGGAGGCATTTGGGGTTGTCAAAACCAACCAAATAGGTTCAAGTATGGTTTATAGCTTAGCTCTTGGTGGGTAGAAGACAGAGATGTTGCTAAGCATAATACAGTGTAACAGACAGCAGTCCCACAATTTGAAACAGTGTGTTCTTTGACCCACTTATGGCAATATTGCCTAGGGTCTGATTGAATTGTTTATAATAATTGGTAATAATTCTGGTGGAGATGGGCCAGTGAACATGGCTGTCTTGTAGATAAGCAATATAACGCAGTAAACTGAACATATATTTTGAACTGGAACAGCCTGAATCTGGGTTCATGGAAAACAGGAATGAAAAAAAAACATGATTTTTGTATTGTCTGTGCACAAATAAATCAGTAACAAAAAGGAAATTAGGGTTGGGAAGATAGGTTATGAAGAATCTGGGCAAGGACAGCTTCCCTTACACTTGGTACCTCTATGCCCTTGAGGCTCCTCTGTATGGTTAAAAAAGGTTGCTTGTACTATCCTGTTTATTTGTTTTTCATGAATAATGCTTATTTATTTCTGAAGCTTGATAAATCTACTTTGCTTGGTGGTTAATAGTTCCTGCCATGGCTAAGTTTGAAAAATGGCGATATAAGGCAACTTGGGCTGGAAACATAGTAGACTACTCCACCATGGGCTATTAACTGTCACAATAGTGACAGCCCCAGCTCCCAGCATCCTGTGGTGCTTTTTGTTCTTAGTTCAGTTTTAGCAAGGCCTTGGTCCAACTAAGACAACAAAGCCTAAGGAAGGGCCAGATTTCTCTTATTCCCATGCCTGGAATCCTATAATATCTCATTCTATTCTTTGGTAAAAAGTATGATAGAAAAATAATTTGTCTCTTTCTAATGGTGTTCATGAGACAATGAGAGGGGACCCTGCATCTGTTCATCACAGCCTTGTAGTGTTGCCTTGGCATTACTGCAGAGAAGTCTAAGAGACCCTCTATGAGGAGAAAAGTGTGTCTTCTATGAGCTCTGGTGGGACCCTCATTCTGCCTTAAGCATATGAACCCTTCATATAGGCTGAGAAGCCCTTTTCCAGGCTCCAAAAGTTTCTTGCTGGTGGACTCCCTGTACCCCAGGACCCCATATCTTCTTGGGAGAGAAAGAACCTACTAGGTTATTGAAAAGGACCATAGGGCACCCTCAGCACCCAGAATGACTGATAAATACAGGTTAGCCTGTTGACAATGAGTGGGACAGGCAGGGGGCACGGGGCGTCTACCTGAAAAGACTATTAACCATGATTGATATTGTTCAGACTCTCAGGTATAGACATACATCTACATCTTGGAACTTAAAGTTCATTAAAGGTCATTAATCTTATGAACCTGAAGGGGCATCGTTGTTCCCCTTGTCTCCTCACTGACTCACCACATGAGCTGTACCTCTTTTCTCCCCTTCTCCTGTTCTGAGTAGGACTCAAACAAATGAGACCAAAAGACAGTGCCACCATCCACCAAACAAGTACAGCTCCAGTGGTGAACAAGATGGAGGAGCGTCAATGGCACAATTTCAAACCCTCCATTTTTTTCCAGTCATTTTCAAGAGGGGGTGCTATTGGGGTATTAGAGATGCAGAGTGATGGTGGTAGGTTCAGAATGAGATATCTGCCACTTGTCCTCAGAGCACCAAACACATTCCACAAAGAAGTAACAGAGCTTTGGTGCCCCATTTAAAGTCTCTAATGAAGTTGTGAGAACCTGCTTCCTCAGTGTCCACTAGTTTGGCCTCTTTGAGACTTGGTCTCTTCATGAGATTTTGGTCTTTTTGAGACTATGTTGATGCTCGAAGATCCACTTTCCTTTGGGCCTATTGCTCACATCAGGGGTCTCAGAACTCTTTATGGCTCCTAGTGGTGTCATTTTATATATATATATATATATATGTATGTATAACACTGTACCTGAGGTCATGGAGTCTTTTTACTAAAGTCAGCTTTATAGGATCTTTAGAACACTCCATTAATGGCAATAGAGGGGCATTTCATGGGTCATGGGGAGGAAAAGGTAGCTTGGATTCACATATCATGAGTTCGTATTCCCTTTTATCATGACTGAGCATATGTTGAGTTCACCATACCATTCTCATTTTTGGAGTACTCCAGCAACTTTGAACCAGGAGGCCTTATTGCCTTAGTATTTTTGACAAAAAGATTAAGCAATGGCCAGAATGGACTCTCCATAAAAAAAAAATGCAGATCAATGACTTGAGCTCAGATCTCTGATTCTTAGCACACTTGGCCTCCACTACACAATTGTGCTTCAGAGGCACAAATGTGTAAATGTCATAGTAGTGATCTGGCAGTTTCATGGGACATAGATGCAAAAGAATTGAAATAGGAATCTCAAAGAGATATCTGCACTCATTTCCATTGCAGCATTATAATCACCTTGCCATGGAAACAGTTCTGATATCTGTTACGAGATAAAAGGGCAAAGAAAATATAACATACACATAATAATGTTTCATTCAGCATCACAAAAAGAAAAATGTCCCATCACTTGAGACAATGTGGGTGAAGCTGGGGACATTATACTAATTAGAATTAGCCAACCAGAGAAGGACAATTGTATATATCCACTTATACAAAGTGAAGTCGCAAAATAATCAAACACAGAATCAGGAAGTGCTACACAATACTGGTTGTCAGGGGCCAAGGCAAAGGAGAAATGAGAAGCTGTATTGAATGGGTAAAAGTTCCAGTTAGACAAAAAATAAAATGGAGATAGTGATGTATAATATAGAGTCTATACTTAGCAATATGATTTTGTACACTCCAAAATTTGCTTACAGGGTCAACCTCATGTTAAGTGTGCTTATCACAAAACAAACTCATAACTAAAGGAACATGGGGGAATCATTGAGTAAACTTTAAATATTATATTTTATCTTGAATGTAGTGGTAATGTTTTAAGAGCTTGCATTCTAACTCATGAGTTTGTATGCATGAAACATGCACAGTTGTGTGATAACATATATACCTTAACAAAGGTTTGGTCCTTGCATTCATTTCAAGATGCTTGGAACCCTGGCTTTCCTTTCTATCCTTCTCAGCCATAGGAATCTTTCTTCTGGTGGACCAGAAAAGTCCTCCTGGTATGTTCTTTTTTGGGGATTAAAGTGCTGATGGCAACTCTGAAATGTATGTCCTATTTGAAAAACAGAATTGTGTTTACAATAACAATAGCAGAAATAATCACACTAACTATATCCTTGTATATCTATTGTGATTCAGTGTTTCTCTTCCTATTATTTTAGCTCATCGAAAATTTTAATCCGTGTTTGTGAAGGGTGAGGATAGGTCTTGCCATTCTTTACATTTTACTGATGAAAAATGGGCCTTGATAAGTGGGGATATAAGGGAGAATTATCTAGAAATAATAAAGAATTAAAGTGGACTATGAAGGAAACTGCATTTCCTACAAGTATCGGAAAATAAAAGGACTTGCTTTTCCTCACACCTATCGTTTCAAAATAGTCAGGGTTTTGAAAATCCTGATATTTGTTTTCACTTTATTACCTGTCTGCTTCTATCCCTGCTTTCAAAATGTGTCAGATCTTTTTACTTGCAGATAAGAATTCTGGGCTCTTACATAAAGCAACTGCAGCATAGCCTGGGAATTGCTTACACACATCATTTTCTTAATTTGACTCTGCCCTGTTTTCTGACCTGTTGCCACATGAAATATCATCTTAATGATGCTTTCCGGAAAGTGTGGCCAGAGTATGTTTTTTCTTTTGGCGGAAACACTCGAATTCTCTCTGAAAATATGTCATACTCTTAGACTGAACATTTACTTTAAATAGTGGAGAAAAAAATAAATCCAGAGATTGTAAAGTATCCAACCAACAGGAGAATCGTGCAGATAAACAGATAATACTCCAGTTTGCTGCTGCCAGCGAGAGAAAAGATGGCTAATAGACACAAATAATCACAAAAACCATGTGTGGCAAAAAGACAGACTGCAAGGGCTTGTCTAAGGTTTTCTTAAGGGTAACAGTGAAGATATAAAGGTGCTACAATGAGAAATACCTTCTAGTGTATGTTTCTTGGAGGGAGAAAAAGGAAAACATAGTCTGAACAAGTTATATATTCATAAATTTAAAAACCACCACAACAACAACCTGGGGCCAGAGTGATAGCACAGTGGTAAGGCGTTTGTTTGCCTTGCTTGTGGCTGACCTGGGATGGACCTGGCTTTGATTCCCGGCATCCAATATGGTCCCTGAGCCTGCCAGGAAAGATTTCTGAGCACAGAGTCAGGAGTAACCCCTGAGTACTGATAAGTATGTTCCCAAAATAACAACAAAAATAAACAAATAAATAAATAATAAAAAAAAGAGTTATTTACTGAGTGTCCATACAATTAGTTCCACCTGGGAATCTGGCAGTGAATAAAATAAAGGAAGTTCCTGCTCTCATGGGTCTTGTGTTTTCGATCGTGGATTGATAAAAATTATATTAGAAATTAAAACATGGGACCCGGGAGATAGCATGGAGGTAAGGCATTTGCCTTTCATGCAAAAGGTCATCGGTTCGAATCCCGGTGCCCCATATGGTCCCCCGTGCCTGCCAGGAGCAATTTCTGAGCATGGAGCCAGGAGTAACCCCTGAGCACTGCCAGGTGTGACCAAAAAAAAAAAAAGAAATTAAAACATACTATTTCAGGAGATGAATATAGCTAAGCAAACTATAAATAAAATATCAGTTCATAGGCCTGTGTTTCATGAAGACCAAGTAAAGTTGAATTGTTGAGCTGGTTTGAACTTAGACCTGTTGCCTAAGACCCTAAGTGATTTATTTATTTTTTTATTTTTGTTACGCTTAAAGCAGCATGTTTACAATAATAGCATTAGTATTCATGTTTTTTCTTTGTTTCCAGGTCAGTGCTCAGTGATCACTTCTGGCTTTGTGCTCAGAAAGCACTCTCGTCAGGACTCAGGGGACATTATGTGGTATATGGGATTGAATCTAGGTAGACCACCTGCACAGAAAATGCCCTACCTGTTGTACTTTATCAGTGTCCTTAAAGAATTCCTAGTGTACCTCATCTTCTCCTCCTCATATCGTAATATCAATTTTGTAGTCCAGGATAAGGTCTCGTCATTTTTAATTATTAATCCTTGTTTTGTTATTCTATATACCACAAACTAGTTCTTATTTTTTTTAATATGGTATGCCCCAACTCCATCCAGGTTGCAGCCAAGAGCAAGACTTCATCCTTTTTTCATCCTCATAGTATTCCATTGTGCATAGATGTGTATATTTTATATCTGTTTATACATATGCAGGAGTTTTTGTCTGTCCATAAATAGATTTTGGGTTGTTTTCATATCGTGACTATTATATATATTAAGTATTGCAATTAACTCAGGGCATGTGTATTTTTTTGGTTTGCTATTTCTGTACTTTGAAAATAGATGCCAGAAAGTAGGCTAACTCACTTATATAGTCCACATTGTTTTCCACAAAGATTAGCTGCAATTTCTGATGCTCAGACCCAGCCTTTTTTGGGTGTTTCCCTAAAACACATACTTTCTGCACCAGAATGAACAAGAGTAGAATACAACCCTTTCCTTTTAATATACCCAAACAAATTGAGCTCAAACCAAACACACAATGAGAATTACTGTTGCAAGGCATTTGCATGTTTGCTTGTTTGTTTTTATGAGCTGAAGTGACAATAGAGATTACATGACAGCAGCATATGTGACTGAGTCCCAAATCGGACACTAGACAACTAAAAGTCACAGCCTCAAGGGGCTTTCTGCCACATTATTTAGAAATGCTCTTTTTTGTCTATGTCACCTCTTTCCGATTAATACAGCCACTGGCTGAATTTATGTTTTCTTTTTCTTTTTTTATTTCTTTGTAATCCTTTCTCCCTTGGATCCCTTTTCAAAAGTTCAGGGTTGTCTACTTTTCATTGAGAGCTAGTTCCCTGTCTCCTCCCACAGCACTAGCTCTTATCTCAGGATCATGAAAGTGCTCTGCTCTCTGGCAGAATTTTAGGCAATTTGCACCCTCATGCTTAACAGAGGTTCCTGCCTTTGCTTTTTCCTCAGTCTCTGGGAGGAAAAAGTCTAGTTATTTATCCAAACATCAGTGGATGGGTACATGACACATCTTCATTTAGAACAGAGATGCTTCTACATAGGTTTGGGACTGCTCATAGCTCTTCTTCCTTTACCCAAATAGCTTTTTTAGAGGAAACTGGGCAAAAAGGCACAATTGCTTGAGAATTTGTGTGAAGTCAGATACTATATCATGCACCTACATATTTGTTAAGGGAATAAATCATATATTGAGGTTTTTTTTTATTATCACAATGAAAACAAACAAATAAAGAAAGAAAATTGCCTGCTCTGTGAAACAGCTTGTAAAGAAGGGTCTGAAGCTGTTGCTAAGGGTAACCAGATTTATCTCTATGTGGGTTTAAGACAGGGTTTGCTGGAGGAGAAGGAAACTGACTTTCTAATCTCACTCTGGGAGGGCAGGAGCAGGGAACCATGTAATTATGCATGTTCTGAACTAGATGAGACAGGGATCCCTCAAACTGTCTCCTTCAGAGCAAGCATAGTTTGCCCCTGATCACAAACTATACTGCTGCACATGAGGCTGAGAAAAAACAGGGCTTCCTGGCCAAGGACTATAGAATCAATCTTCCCAATATAGCAAAATCAATCCACGCTTACTGTTCAAATAAACAAATGGCCATTAAGCAAGGAATCATTAGAAACCACCTTCAGTGTGGCCAATGTAGGAGATACAATAAGCTCTGGGTGTAGCCTTTTTTTCAGCTACCTGAACATTCACAATATTTCTACTTTGAATATAGATACCTTTTTAAGGACTATTTTTCTGCCAGTTATTTGAGAGCCTGGTTTCTTCTCGTTCAGGTCTTTTCCCAAAGATGCTTCATAAGAGATGTTACATCTAAGCATTTTATTAAAGGAACAATCTGTGTCTCAATCCTCGGTGCATCTCTACTTATATTCTGTTGACTTACTCCACTGTACATGGCACTGACTCGAAGCATCTTCCTTATGTGCCTATATTTAGTAATATACTAAATTATTTCTAAAGTATTATGTGCACTGAACACAGAGGCTGAAATCCCTTCCCTAGTGGGGCTTAAAGTCAACAGAAATACATGGAGGAAGTGAAAGCAGTAGCAGCGTAGGAATGATGGTATGGTTTGCATACAGAACTAAGAAGGTAGTTATAGGAGGATGGGGAGAAGAGCATTAAAAACCAAGAGGACAAGTGCAAAACTGTCAAAAGCAGGTGCCTATGGGAAGTAATTGACAAAAAATACTGAAGTCAGAATGCCTGGAGCAGGGTGAACAAGTGGTGGGTGAGGGGGATAAAAGGTTATATCAGATAAATTGGTGAATCATAAAGTGTATCCATATGACCAGAGGATCATGAAGACTTTGAAGATATTGACTTTGTTTTTGTTTGAGGGTCACACCTAATGGCACTCATGGATCACACTCATGGGTCACACCCACTATGCACTCAGAAATTATTCCTGTCAGGATTGGGGGACCATATGGGAAGTCGGGGATCAAACCCAGGCAGGCCATGTGCAAGGCAAATGCCCTACTGCTGTGCTATCACTACAGTCTTCCTGGAGATATTGACTTTTATTCTGAGTGTGATGGTGGCCATTGAAGCATCTAAAATTAAAAGCAGCATGATCTGCTTTGTTTTTAGAGGTCCTTTCTTTTAAAAAATTTTATATAATCCATAGTGGCATAAGTTTATAATGATTAAATCTATAAAGTTATTCATAGTTAGGTTTTAGGCATACAATGTTTCAGGGCCAATTAGACCACCAGTGTTAATCTCCCTCCATCAATATTCCCAGAATCCATCCCATGACACCACCTTTGCCTCAGTCTGCCATCATAATAGGTCCATTTTTAATTCTGATTGTTAAAGTTTAGGTTTTATGATTTCATTGTTGTTGACTCTGGCTTTGATATTTAGCTCTGGATTTTCTTAATATCAATGAGATCCCTTGGCTTCTGTCCCCAACATTTCATATTTGTCTTTCTCCTCCTCCATTCAATTTCTTTCTCTTTAGTATAATCAACAACCTCCCCTTAAACCATTGCATTCCTTCATGCAGTTAATCTCAATACCACATATAAGTGATAACCATCCGTATTTATCTTTCTGGCTTCATTTAACATAATAGCTATACTAGAAGTATAGTTGCAACAAATTGCAGAATTGCATCACTTCTTATAGTTATGTAGTATTCCATTGTGTACTACATCTTCATGATCCACTTATTTGTTATTAGACATCTAGGTTGTTTCCAATTCCTAGCTATTTTACGGAAGGCTGTGATGAATAGCAGTGCATATACATAATTTTGGATGAGTGCTTTTTCTGTTCTATAGATAGATACCCAAAAGACAGAATTGCTGAGTAATATGGCAGCTCAATTCTGAGTTTACTGAGAACCCTCCATTCTGTTTTCCATAGGGGTTGGACCAGGTAACATTCCTACCAGTAGTGGAT
>PVKC010042482.1:0-11944 GCA_004027635.1 Crocidura indochinensis | reverse complement strand
AAGATATTCTTCTTTTTTTTTTTTTGGTTTTTGGTTCACACCCAGTGACGCTCAGGGGTTACTCCTGGCTATTTGCTCAGAAGTCGCTCCTGACAGGCACGGGGGACCATATGGGGAACAGGGGGATCAAACCATGGTCCATCCTAGGTTAGTGCAGGCAAGGCAGGCACCTTACCTCCAGCGCGACCGCCCGGCCCCCGAAAAAGCTATTCTTAATTTCGTGTTCCCTTTCCCATCCTTCCAGGAAAGTAATCACAATAATAGAATTCAAAATAGAGGCAGGAAAATAGCAATTCTGATTAGAGGGTTAAAGTATCTAATTAGCTTTTTCTTAAAACTTTATTTGATCGATTAGTTGGTTTTTGGGCCACATCCAGCGGCACTCAGGGGTTACTCCTGGCTTCTGCACTCAGAAATCTTCCTTGGCAGGCAGGGGGACTATATGGGATGCCAGAAATCGAATCTGGTCAGCCGAATGCAAGGCAAACACTCTACTGCTGTGCAATCTCCCCAACCCTCTAATTAGCTTTTTATCTTATTATTATTTTATTTTGGATTTGGCCACACCCAGCTGTGCTCAGGAGTTACTCCTGGCAGGTTCCAGGACCATATGGGATGCTGGGACTTGAACCCAGGTCCTTCCTGGCTTGGCAAGGCAAATGCCCTACCACTGTGCTATCTTTACAGTCTGTCCTAATTAACTTTTTTTTTTTTTGGTTTGAGTCACAACCGGCAGCTCTCAGGAGTTAATCCTGGTTCTGCACTCAGAATTTGATCCTGGCAGGCTCAGGGGACCAAATAGAATGCTGGGATTCAAACCGACATTTGGCTGCATGCAAGTCAAATGCCATACCACTGTGCTATCTCTCAGGCCCCTAATGAAATTTTTAAAAGAAAAAAGTAATTAATCTCTAATGTTTAAGAATAATCTATCAGGGCTGGAGATACAGCACAGCGGTGTTTGCCTTGCAAGCAGCCGACCTAGGACCTAAGGTGGTTGGCTCCATTCCAGGCATCCCATATGGTCCCCCGTGCCTGCCAGGAACTATTTTTGAGCAGATAGCCAGGAGTAACCCCTGAGCACCGCTGGGTGTGGCCCAAAAACCGGAAGAAAAAAAAACTATCAATTATTCCATAAATTACAACTTAAATATTGCTAGCAACATAAAAACATTCTATTATTTCCATGTTAAGTTTGGGATATACAATAGCTACTTAAAATTTTAAGTTACCTAACATACGTAAGTGATACATAGTTGGAATTAAATATTTTTAAATATATATTGCTTTTATTACCTGTCAATACCCATCTTCTGTCTGATTCTAAATCAAGTACAGCTTTTGTCTGTTGAGCATTGGGGTTTCGAATAGCATGTCCTTCATCCAGGATCACTCTCAGCCACCTTATACTATGCAATGGACTATCACCTTTCGTCTGAAATGTTTCATACAAATACAGAAAATTAAAGACATTTTATGAGATTAGATACATAAATTACTTTTATTCTGTAACATCACAGGTACTATATTTCAATGAAACTTTATTTAATTCTCACAAATTAATGAAATTTTGTGACAACATGCTAGGAAAGGGACTAAAGGGCTTCATATATTCAAAGCATATATACTCTACCACTGAGTGGCATCCTTATCCTTGCAATATTTTGATTCACTTTATAAAAAAAAATAGATATATCAAGTTGCACAGTGGCTGAACGTCTAAGCATTTAAACCCAGACAGTCTTAGCTTATCTTTGAGACGTAGGTCCATACAGTAAGTTATTCGACTTCATTAAAACTATAAAAATCAGGGTCTATAGTGAAAGTACAGTTTTAGGATGTTTTTGCCTTGAATGCGGGAGACCCAAGTTCCATCCTCAGTATCTTATTACATGGTCTCCTGAGCATATCCAGTAATCCCTGAGCACTGTTCACTGTGGTACCAAAACAAAAATAAGCTGTAAAAATCATTGCTGATAAAATAATCTAAATGTTAAATAACAGTTATTTCTATTTTAGCATAAAGAATAAACTCCTCCCAGAGTTGGAGTGATAGTATAGCAGTAGGGCATTTGCCTTGCAAACAGCTGACCCAGGACCGAGCCAGTTTGATCCCTAGCATCCCAGATGGTCCCCCAAGCCTGCCAGAAGTGATTTCTGAGTGCAGAGCCAGGAGTAACCCTTGAGCACTGGCAAATATGACCCACCTCCCCCCAACCTCTCAATGAAATAAGAGAATAAAAACTCTTCCCATCAAAAGACTGACATTTTGGGCCAGAGAGATAGTACAGTGGTAGGGCATTTGCCTTGCAAACAGCTGACCCAGGACCAACGGTGGTAGTTTGAATCCCGGCATCCCATATGGTCCCCGTGACTGCCAGAAACGATTTCTGAGCAGATAGCCAGGAGTAACCCCTGAGCGTGCAGAGTGTAGTCCAAAACACACACACACACACACACACACACACACACACACACACACACACACACACACACACACACACGAGTGCCATTTGATGAGATATTTTGAATAGCATAAACATTTATATTTCATAACAGGAATATAGGAAAATATAAATTAAACCTCGAAACAGACTGGGCAATTTGTGAATTTCATGTACAAAACCTTAAAGACTAAAATTACTGATAAAAATACTTCAAACGTAAAACAGTATACCCACATTGTTAAATAGTTCAAATAAAACTTTTAACTTTCAATTCTTTAAAGGAGAGGGCAAAAGGAAGAATAGAAACCCTAAATCTTAATTTTTGAAAAGAATCTGTACTCACTCCATAGTCATGAGTTAAAATGTTGTATGTAGTCAAAACAATGTCCTGTTTTGAAAGCAAGGCTGGATCTCTAATACGATCAGAACCATAATAAACATAAAAATTTAAGTGTACATCTGATTTAATATGCTGTCCAAACTGATCCTATAAAATAAAAAAAAACATTTTTAATAATAAAAAATTAGCATTACATTTTATACATATGTAAAAAAGTACACTCCTGGTCAGTGTCACAATCCACTCTTTTTTTTGGGGGGGGGGGGGTCACACCCTGCAGCACTCAGGCAAGGCAAACGCCTTATCTCCATGCTCTCTCTCTGGCCCCACAATCAATTCTTAAAATTTTATAAGTCATGTTCCCCACAACCCAAACAGCAATAATAAACAATACGAATACCTTATTTAAGAAAAACCTAGCATATACAAAACAGTAATATGTAATTTTGTTTTGTTTTTGGACCACACCAGCAGCGCTCAGGGGTTATTCCTAGCTCTGCACTCAGAAATTGCTACCGGCAGGCACAGAGGACCACATTGGATGCTGGGGATTGAGTCCGGGTCCATCAGGGGTCGGCAGCGCGTACAAGGCAAATGTCCTACACTGTTGTGCTACCACTCCGGCCCTGCTAATAATTTTGTCAGACCCTTCCAATGTGCAGTCACTTTGTTTATAGATAGGGGGAAAAAAAAATAGCTAAAGGCCAGAACAACAGTACAATGCTTGCTTTAAATGTATTTAACCAGCAGTATACTGTAAATATACTTCGAATTCATAGGCTGATTGTTCCCAGTTGCCCTCTCCTCAGTCTCGCTTTCCTGTCTAAAAACTATGTGCTTGGGGCCAGAGAGATAGCACAGCAGTAGGGCATTTCCCTAGCATTCAGCCAACCAGAGACAGACCCAGGTTCAATTTCCAGCTTTCTATATAGTCCCTTGAGCCTGCCAGGAGCAATTTGAGTGTAGTCAGGAATTACCCGAGCGCTGCCTGGTGTAACCCAAAAACCAAAAGCCAAAAATATGGTATGCATATATATGGGGGGGTGGGATATACACAACAGCTCTCAAGAGATTAATCCTGTCTCTGTGTTCAAAATATCACTCTTGAGAGAATCAGGGGACCATACAGAATGCTAGGGATCAAACCCGGGTCGGCTGCCTGCAAGAAAATGCCCTACCTGCTGCTGTGCCCCCAAGAACATTATGTTTAAGGTTGTCAACAGATTCCAATATAGTGGTCATTTTCTTTCCCTCATAATAGGCAAATTATTCACCATTTATCTACATTAAGGCTGTGACTAAAAGAAAAATAAGATCCTGTCTCCTATGGTCATACATAGTTAAAATATCAATGCAAATTGGTGAGGGGGAGAGTATGGGATGAATTCTCAAAACATTGGTGGAGAGAGGTTAACACTGGTGGTGGAATTGGTACTAAAGCACACTATATGACTAAAACTTAACTATGAATAACTTTGTAAATCATGATTTAAGTAAAAAAGTTTTTTTTTTTTATGTTTGGGTCACACCCGGCAGCGCTCAGGGGTTACTCCTCGCTCTATGCTCAGAAATCACTCCTGGCAGGCTCGGGGGACCATATGGGATGCCGGGATTTGAACCACTGTCCTCCTGTGTTTTTAAGGCAAACGCCCTATCACTGTGCTATCTCTCCAGCCCCATAAAAAATATTTTTTAAAAGTAAAAAAAAAATGTGACAAAAATTTGTGTTTGTCATAAATGTAATAAAGCAGAGAAAAGATAAATAGGAAATAAAAATCACGAATAGAGATAGACAACACCAGGAAGATAGACTTGGGAAGCTATCTGCTTAAGACTGATGAAGACCTAAATGAGAAGGGCAGAAGAAAGAGAGCATGTATGACTACAAAAGGTGTTTGTCTTGCACAAAGCCGACCTGCACTATAACGCTGGTACCACATTTCAGTGACCTGAGTTTCCACAAGGAGTGATCCCTGAGCTCAGAGCCAGAAGTAAGCCATGAGCACAGCTGGGTATGCCCTTCCCATACAAAAAAATGAAAGAAAATGAAAATGTATTTTTGGGGCCAGAGAGATAGCATAGAGGTAAGACATTAGCCTTTCATGCAGAAGGATGGTGGTTCGAATCCCAGCATCCCATATGGTCCCCTGTGCCTGTCAGGGGCATTTCTGAGCATAGAGCCAGGAGTAACCCCTGAGCGCTGTTGGGTGTGACCCAAAAAAAAGCAAGAAAGAAAGAAAAAAAGAAAATATATTTTCTCAGATGGAAAGAAATTGTGAGCAGAATGACCTCTTAAGAATTATTCTAGAGAATTTGTGGTAGAAGTCAAAGTATCAAACAGTAAAAAAGAATTAAAACAAAGAATTAAAACTGTTAAAAAAATTCAGGGGCCGGGCGGTGGCGCTGGAGGTTAAGGTTCCCACCTTGCCTGCGCTAGCCTAGGACGGACCACGGTTCGATCCCCCGGTTCCCCATATGGTCCCCCAAGCCAGGAGCAACTTCTGAGCGAATAGCCAGGAGTAACCCCTGAGCGTCACCGGGTGTGGCCCAAAAACCAAAAAAAACAAAACAAACAAAAAAACTGTTAAAAAAATTCAACAGGAAATTAAATCTAAGAGTATTAGAGTGTAGGAAAGTAGTAACTTAATATATAAGATTATGAGTAACACAACAAATAGGTATACTAAAATTATGAAAAATGTCTTGAGAAATGTTTCATATAAGAGCAAGTGAAGGAAAGACTGAACAAGTAAATAAAAACTAAAAAAAAAGGGGCCCGGGAGACAGTATGGAGGTAAGGCGTTTGCCTTTCATGCAAAAGGTCATCGGTTCAAATCCCGGTGCCCCATATGGTCCCCCGTGCCTGCCAGGAGCAACTTCTGAGCATGGAGCCAGGAGTAAGCCCTGAGCACTGCTGGGTGTGACCCAAAAACCAAAACAAAACAAAAAAAAAAAAATACAAAGGCAAGCAGGAACAGATAAAATCCAATGACAGAGTAAGGCAGTCTTATCAAAAGTAGGATCTTTCTCACCTTTGAAGAGGACAGTAAAAATATAGGTCTAGGTAACCTTGGAGGTGGCAAAAATGAAAATTCACATCCAGTGATATCATTATATTCACATTAATCACAGAAAAAATTATTTGGTAAGTAGCCTTAAAAGCATAGACTTCTAAGGTGATCAATGCTGGAACTAGACTATAGAGCATTGTTAACTAAATCATCATTTATTATTAGTTGACTATGCAAATTATTTCTCTGTTGCTTCAATATGAAACACTTTAAAATAACAGTAGTAAGATTACATGTAAAAATATATGAAAAGAGTTCAGGGAGAAACCAAAAACATAGGAGCTCACTGAATGTTACAAAATATTATAAAAATACTTATTAACAGAGTTCTAATACTTTGAGGGGAAAAAATGGAAGCAGAAAAATTACAAGCCAGTGGGACTGGAGAGATAGCATGGAGGTAAGGTGGTTTGTCTTTCATGCAGAAGGTCGATATTTCGAATCCCAGCATCCCATATGGTCCCATGAGCCTGCCAGGAGCGATTTCTGAGCACAGAGCCAGGAGTAACCCTTGAGCGCTGCCAGGTGTGATCCCCATTCCCAGTCCCTCCCCCCAAATACAAGCCAGATTTCATGACAGCAAGTGATATTGGTCTACTATAAATCAAATTCAGTAAATATACCCAATAAATAATTACTTGAATAAAGACAAAAGGCACTAAGCATCTTTCTCCTTCAACAATATTTCTAGTTTTATTTTTTGGGGAGGGGACTGGCAGGCATACAATTAAGGGTGTTCAAGCTTACTCTTGGCTCTGAACAAGGGGATCACTGCTGACTGTGTCTAGGGGGTACCAGCGATCAACTAAATAAGAGGCAAATATAAGCTCTTGCCACTATACTCCATTCCTCTGGCCCCCAGTATTTATTATGACAAATATAAATTATATTATAATTTACAGGGAGCTTTCAAAACTTACAATCCAGTTGCTTAAGACAGAAAGTGGACAGATAATGAGTGTTGTTCTTGGTCTCTCTTCAGGATCAGTTTTCTTTGAACCCTCCGCTGCAGATGCTCCTGAAAAAAATGAATTGGCAACAGTCTTTAGGTGCTTTTCAACTTAAACATGAAGTGAATAAAGTGATAATCATCTCTATTAAGAGATAAAGTAGGAGAAATAACAATGACTCGACCATATCAAGAAAGTAATTTTTAACTTATAGCATTTTACCTTGATACACAATTCTGGGTAATTAGAAAAACCAGCAGTGATCATTTTTATGGGAGAAGGTTGAAAATTATGATCGAGAATGAGCACAGAAATTGTGACTATATTCTGATGTTATATTAAAGTTAATCCTTCAGATGAAAACTTCTGCAGTTTTTTCTAAATATGTATTATAGTTAATATGGAAGCCAGACAACTTCCTGAATCTCAAAAACCTTTCTAATTTCTGCCTCTACCAGAGTTGGTCTACGTGACCAACAGGATAGTGTATAGTTTCTAAGGCTGTAATATAAGAGATCATATGCAATGGACTAAGTGAGATGCCTTATTGTGGATGCATCAGGCAAACTATAGGATACAATCCATTCCATTATTGGCCAATACTTACATTATTTCTAATACTTCACTAAAATAATGCAATAATGAAAAATTTTGTCTCCTGTATCAACCTAAAAAGTACCTATCAATTTCATATTACAGAATTGCTCTCTATGACATGTAAAGTGCATGAGCCAATGTTGCAATGACTTTGCCCATTACTTTTCACTGAGATTTTTAAGTGTTTTAAAGTAGTTAAGATGGCATCTGACAGTTCATTAATTTACCCTCAAACCAGACTCACATCATTACTCTTTGTGGGGGGTAACCTTTCTTCGGACTCCACATTTATAATCTAGTGAAGTTAGTTTTTGATTGGGTTACTTATTTATATTTAGGGATTTTACGTATTTTAGATATTATTTACTAGCTAAATTTTCTTTCTTTCTTTCTTTCTTTCTTTTTTTTTTTTGGGGGGGGGGGGGTTTGAGCCACACCCAGCAGTGCTCAGGGGTTACTTCTCACTGTCTGCTCAGAAATAGCTCCTGGCCAGCACGGGGGACCATATGGGACATTGGGATTCGAACCAACCACCTTTGGTTCTGGATTGGCTGCTTGCAAGGCAAACACCGCTAAGCTATCTCTCCGGGCCCAATTTGCTAGTTAAATTTATCAGAAATTTCTTTAGCCTTCTCATTCTACATTACTGTATTACCCCTGTAACAACCCAGCAGCAGACATAAAAGGGTTAAGACTTGGCTGGCAAGTTTGGCTGATGGTATAAAACCCCATCGCAAGTGAGGCTTGGGGGAGAATTTGTGAAGTGGCAGTTGGAGGAGCAAGTAGACTGAAGAACTTTTTCTAACTCCAGGCTTCAGCTTGCTCTAATATCGACGGAACTCAGCTGTATTTTCCTGATGATTAATCCTTTTACCTTGTTTACTCATTCTCATCATTTTGTGCTAACTTAATATCCCCAGCTTAAACAGGCCTCATTATTGTAAATTTTATTTCACTATCATCCTTTATTTACTAAACTAACAGAATTTAGAATGTGTCCTTATTTATTTTGAATCCCCTTTCTTTAGGTATAAAATCAATAAGAAAAGGAGATAAAAGTGGAGATATAACTGCTTGTCCTAGATCTCTGTAACTTTAGTTCTTATCCTCTTATCTAAAACATTTAGATTTTTAAGCAGAGCTCTTTACCTATAAATTACAAGACATAAATTATAAGATTACAATGTTGTTAAAAGTAAACTATTAAAAACAAGAATTAAATGATTATACTTGCATTTAAGTTAATTTATATTTAAGCAGCCATAAATTGTTCTGTACCATCACTAAATTACGTTATCAAAAAACAAACTTCTTCACATATTTTCACAACCAAATGAACCAAATAGAAAACAATCAACAATGCTAGAAAAAAAAAAAAACCATCAAAATGCAGTTATTTAAATGGATCAAAAAATCCATTGGTATCCTCTAAACCAGGGTTCTCGAACTTTTAAATAGGGGCCCAGTTCACTGTCCCTCAGACCATTGGAGGGTCAGACTATAGTAAAAACAAAAATTACGAACAAATTCCTATGCACACTGCATACATCTTATTTTGATGTGAAGAAACAAAACAGGAACAAATACAGTATGTGGCCGGCGGGCCGTAGTTTGAGGACCACTGCTCTAAACTTTTAGTAATATAATTTTTTAACTTTTGGCATTAGAAATATGTTTTAGGGGCCAGAGAGGTGGCAATAGAGGTAAGGTGTCTGCCTCGCAAGCGCTTGCTTAGGACAGACCGCGGTTTGAACCCTGGTGTCCCATATGGTCCCCCCAAGTCAGGAGCGATTTCTGAGCGCATAGCCAGGAGTAACTCCTGAACATCAAACAGGTGTGGCCCAAAATTTAAAAAAAAATAGAAGTATGTTTTAATTGAAAAAGACAAAGAGACGTACTTGCCTTCCAAATAATAGATCTAGATTTAATCCCTGGTACCCCATATGGTTCCGATTCTGCCACAGTGATAGTGTGAGCACAGAGCCAGAAGCAAAGCCCAGGCCCTGCCTCCCAAAAGGAAAAACTTCTCTGGTTTGCTTTTTCAAGCCTGTGTTCCATTGAATACATATCTCTATTAGCTTTTTTGTTTGCTTGTTCTTTCAACCTTATGTTCTCCCTTAAACATGTAACTATGCTTTCTTGCTTTTACACATCCGCATTTATTCTCTTTTAAACATGCAGTCCTTTCTCCTAGCATCATTCTAAGTAAATTTCTATCTTTGTTTTGTTTTTGGGTCACACCCAGCAGCACTCAGGAATTACTCCTGCTCTGTGCTCAGAAGTCCGCTCGTGGCAGGTTCAGGGACCATATGGGATCCTGGTATTTGAACGGGGGTCCGACCTGTGTTGACCCTGTCCCACTATGCTACCGCTCTGGCCCCATTCTAAGTAAATTTCATTTAATAAAGACTACCTTACTACTAAAGTATTAAAAGTTCATTTCACTGAAAAAGAGGAAAAAAGTCAAGTTTAAAAAATAAATTTACTGACCCTTTTTCAGCATTTTCTTTTTGGTTGCAGGGGATGATGAAGAGAGTGCACATGCAAACTCTGTATCTTCTTTTACCTTAGATGATCCCGCTGTAGAAAAGTCACAAATCATTAAAAAAATAATTTTTTTTTTTTTTTTTGGTTTTTGGGCCACACGTGGCAATATGAGGGTTATTCCTGGTTCTAAGCTAAGAAATTACTCCTGAAAGGCTTGACATACATATGGGATATCAGTGACTGAACTCAGGTCAGCCACATGCAAGGCAAACACCCTACCCACTGTGCTATCACACAAACCCCCGAATCATTAAAATATTTGAAAATCCCCATGCTTATTAATTAAGCACAGGTACTTTCTGACAACAGAAAATACGATACCAGGGGGCTGGAAAGAGTGGGTAAGGCACTTGCTTGCACTTGGCCAACAGAGGCTCCATCCCAGCATCTATATAGTACCTGCAATATTTCTAGAAATGATCCCTGAGAACGTATCAGGAATAAATCCAGAGCATAGCAGAGTGTGGCCCTAAAATAAATACCATTCCTACACACCAATTACAATATAAAGTAAAATATATGGCAAAACAAAATTGCCTCAACACTAACCAAGAATTTCCAGCTCAAAGAAAGAATAGTCATTCATGATTATCTATGGCTTTGAGGAAAATCAGTGAAAGGAGATTTGTCTAAAACAAAACAATGTCTGGTTCCCAAGTGTAATTTTTTCAAATAAAAGGATGTTCTGGGCTAGGGAAAATAGCAAAAACAAAAGGAAAAGCATATGTCTTGCATATTCAGTGTCCTGAGTGTCTCATGTCAACCCTGTAATACATGGAGGCTCCTAAATACCACCAAGTATGGCTCTGGTGACCACAAGACTGTTAGATCTCAGAACAAGCCAGGTCTAAGAACTGAATCATCTATCCAGAAATTGACCTAGTGTCACGGCAAGTGTCTTTAGGCCCAAAGCACCTCTAAACAGCACCTATTTTATTTAAATAAAAAAATAGATGCTTTTACTTTTAATAACGATACTACCAAATGAGGTATTTTCCCAATACAATATAATTTCTTAATTGGGAATACAATATAATCTATTTTATAGAAAAAGTGAATGCTTTAAGGGAAGGGAATAGATGTACTATTTTACCTGTATGAAATTGAAAACAAATAGTATTGCCAAAAAGTACTCACAACTTAACTTTCAAAAAATTTTGGGTTTAGGGGCCAGAGAAATAGCATAGCGATAGGGCGTTTGCCTTGCACATGGCAGACTCAGGACAGACCCGAGTTCAATTCCCAGCATCCCATGTAGTCCCTTGAGCCTGCCAGGAGTTGCCCCAAAACAAAAAAAGTAAAGACATTTTGGGTTCAATTCCAGACAATAAAACAGGTATGTCAATAAAGCAAATTATGATTTTTTTTTCAGTAACCCAGAGCACGTTAAATTTACATTATAGTTCTAAGTGTATGATTCCGAGTACATTAAAAAAAATAAAGCACATGTTTTATTTATTCTGATTTCAGGGCCACAGAGGACATTTCTCAGGGCTTACTTCCTGGTTGTGTACTTGGGGATCACTTCAGGGATCAGTTCTAACATGGTACATGCCAAGGATTGAATTCAGGTCAACCACATGCAAAACAGGCACCCTATCTACTATGTCCCATTGTCATTAAACCATCTCTGGCTCAATACATGGCCCTAGAGCATCAATGGGAAAATAAGAGTGATCCAAAACAGAGTAAAGAGTACTCCTAAAGCACAAGTTAAAGGTCAAAACAAAAAAGAAAAAAAAAAAATCAATCCCTTAAAAATTTAAATTTAAGTTCCTTTTTCAATTTGCCTTACTTGTTTTAAGTAGACAAGTTCCATCAACGTAAGTTCAAATACTAGAAGGCAGCAAGTTTAAGATCGCTTACTAAAGAATTCCAGGTTAAAACTGAGATAGTTCAATGGGCTGAGCACATTCTGCTTCCTAGAAGCAGGTTTGATCCCTGGCACCACAATTCCTCTAGCATTAAGAAATGTTAAGAAATGAAGTGCCA
>PVKC010042481.1:0-11952 GCA_004027635.1 Crocidura indochinensis | reverse complement strand
TGGCTCTCAAAATAAATTTCAATTGTGGTTTTGACAAGATTTGGCTCAATCGAAAAAAAAAGTTGTCGACCACTGGCCTAGGGGGAGGAGGCAGCAAGGAAGCATGGAGGGCTGCTGAAAGGGAGAGAGAGGCAGAGAGCCAGAGGAGAAGCAGCTTAGAAGAAGCTGCTTGGAATAAACTGAGATAGAAGCGTGTGTGAAAATGCACATGGCAAAGAGAACTATAGAATAAACTGAGCTATCTCCAATGAAACTTTAATTGATTGCTTGCGATTATTTCTCTGCTGTTAACCTACAACCTTCAGACCTGCCGGCCAAAGGGTTACAGGTGCCATGCAGAGAAAGGCTTCACCCCAGCACTAGGACTATAGACTTTATATTTTATATTAAAACAACATCCGAGCCAATCTAATTACTATCCATAGGCCAGACACCTAGAAACATTCCCAGGTCACAGAGCTATGAGGGAGGGTTTCAGTTATTTAATCCCCACATGAACATTCTTTTTGTTTGTTTTATCTTGGGGATTAGGGCTTAGTCCAGGCTCTGCATTCAAGGCTCACTCCTAGTTGGACTTAGGGAACCATATGGGGTACTATGGGTAGAACCATATCAGCTGTGTGGAAGACAAATGTCCTATCTGCTATATTATATCACTCCAGCTCCAACATAAATGTTCTTAACCGCTGTATGCTTCAAGAAATTGTTGCAGGCAGGAAGATAGGAAGCAGCCTGATAACATGTGTTTTGGGAAAAACAATCTAAAATCTGAGTCAGCATGAAGGCATGGGAGACCTTCTGACTCAAAGGACCCAGGAATACAGGAAATTGCAGAATTCAGGAAAGTCATAAGAGATGCAGAATTTTAGGCTTAGTGCACTGAGGGTTCCCAAGAGAAGTGGGTTGGACAAGAGGATCCAGTACTGCAACAAAAGCCAGGTAAAGAATATCAAAGGAAGACCATCAACTGTCTGAACTCCCTTGGTGACCGCCTATCAATACACTGGGGTAAAAATAAAAAAAATAGACTGGGGTAGGGGCATTTTGGGAGAAGTGTATAAAAAGCAAATTTAAGAAAGAAAATAAGGAAAGAAGGAAGGAAGGAGGGAGGGAGGGAGGAAAAGAGGAAGGAAAGAAGGAAGGGAGTGAGGGAAAAAGGAAGGGAGGAAGGGAGGGAAGAAAGGAAGAAGTGAGGGAGGGAGGGAGAGAGAAAGGGGAAAAGGGAGGAAGGGAAAAAATTAAAAATAATAAATAAATTATGGGGGCCTGGTGGTGGCACTGAAGTAAGGTGCCTGCCTTGCCTGCGCTAGCCTAGGACGGACCGCGGTTCGATCCCCCGGTTTCCCATATGGTCCCCCAAGCCAGGAGCGACTTCTGAGCGCATAGCCAGGAGTAACCCCTGAGCGTCACTGGGTGTGGCCCAAAAACCAAAAAATAATAATAATAATAATAATAATAAATTAAAAAATGGGGGAGGGGCCGGAGAGACAGCATGGAGGTAAGGCGTTTGCCTTTCATTCAGAAGGTTGGTGGTTCGAACCCCGGCATCCCATATGGTCCCCTGAGCCTGCCAGGAGCGATTCCTGAGCATAGAGCCAGGAGTAAACCCTGAGTGCTGCCGGGTGTGACCCCCCACAAAAAAAAATAAAAATAAAAATAAATAAATAAATGGGGGAGGCAGATGTGGCAAGCTTGTTGTTGTTGTTTTGCCTAGGTGCAGTAAATATTGGAGAAATTAGAACCAGGGGCTAAACTGTCTCAGAAGCATTGAGTAGAAATAAAAAGTGGTCGAACCTAATACCCAAACCAAAGTCAATGACAAAATCAAGAGACCCAAACTATAACAAGCTATACACAAAAGAGCCCTGTTTCACTAGAAGTCCAGGGTATTATAGTTAGAGGTATGGGATGCATGCTGGAAACCCTGTGAAGGGAGGTCAACACTGATGATGGGAATGGACCTAATTCACTGTCATTATGTGCCTGAAATACAACTGTGAAAGACTTGTAATTCACATTGGTGTCAATAAAAATTGTTTTTAAAAGAGTCAACTTGTACAAAGAAAGAGTGCATTTGTGCTGTACTGCCCATATGTTGCTGCTGAGATATGTATTCCTTGAGCACATGTTGCCTGCATCTCCCTTCTTTTTTCAGGGGACACACCCCATGACGTTCAGGGGTTACTCCTGGCTATGAGCTCAGAAATCCCCTGGCTTGGGGAAACCATATGTGATGCCGGGGAATCTAACCACAGTCTGTCCTGGGTCAGCCATATGCAAGGCAAATGCCCTACTGCAGCACCACCACTCTAGCCCCTGCATCTCCCCTCTTAAGATGAGTACTTGGGGTAGAACCGCAGTAGGGCATTTGCCTTGCATATAACTGACCCAGGATCAGGTTCGATCCCGGCATCCCATATGGTCCCGTGAGCCAGGAGCAATTTCTGAGCACAGAGCTAGAGTAACCCCTGAGTGCCTCCGTGTGTGAGCCCCCAAAAAACAAAGCAATCAAAGATGAGTACTTGGGGACTCTCCACTGTGGAGAAGCCCGTATTTGCTCTTGAGCAAATATCTTACTTTAAGGGCCCGGGAGATAGCATGGAGGTAAGGCGTTTGCCTTTCATGCAAAAGGTCATCGGTTCGAATCCCGGTGCCCCATATGGTCCCCCGTGCCTGCCAGGAGCAATATCTGAGCATGGAGCCAGGAGTAACTCCTGAGCACTGCCGGGTGTGACCCCAAAACCAAAAAAAAAAAAATCTTACTTTACTTCTCAATAAACTTGTTCTTGACTTCACTACTCATCTCCTGAAAGTTTTTCCTGAAAGAAGTGACGAACCCAAAAGACTTGGGTAAAGACTGACTCTCCTTTATCCTATATCTCTGCAGCTGCTTCATAGGATGACTGAGCTGGAAGAGGGCGGGCGGGAGGTCTTTCTTTCAAGGCTGCTGCCTCTCTCCTGCCCTTCACATAATGTCTCCTGGGAACCTTCACCACCATCAGAATTCTTGGCCTTGTTGAGAAGGGATAGAAGAAGGCACACAGGGACTTTCATGGCACAGAGGAGCAGGAGGAAATGCCAGGGGAGAGGGATTAGGGAGCTGTGGTGCCAAAGCCTCAGTTACACTGGAGGTCAGTAAGTGGTACCATGGGGGAAAGGGGCTGAGAGGTAATGGAAACCCAGAACACAGGCTTGAAGTGAACCTGGGGAGAAGACATTGGTTCTCTGCCCAGGAGAACTGCCCTGAGTTGAGGAACTGATTTCCCCCAAGGCCAGCTGTGTGGGGTCACCATGGATACTGAGAGCCAGGCCCCAAGCTGGAGACCAAGAAAGCCAGCGCCAGAGAGAGGGACCTTTGTCACAGTGGTTAGCTTGCTTAGCTTGCTACTGATAAGCTGATCAGCTCCTCCCTTGTCCATGACCCGACAGTCACTGGGGCACAGGACAATGGCTCCTTCTGCAGGGTGCAAAGTCGGGGTTGGGGGGTGGTGGTGATGGTGGTATTGCTTGAGTGGAGCAGCATACTCTCTGGGCAGCTTCATCTGCTTCACCATAGAACCCACTAGAGCGGGGGTCCTCAAACTTTTTAAACAGGGGCCCAGTTCACTGTCCCTCAGACCATTGGAGGGCCAGACTATAGAAAAAAACAAAAATTATGAACAAATTCCTATGCACACTGCATACATCTTATTTTGATGTGAAGAAACAAAACGGGAACAAATACAATATGTGGTCCGTGGGCCGTAGTTTGAGGACCACTGCAGTAGAGAGCTAGGAGGGCCGGCAAGATGCAGCTGAGGGACTGAGAATCCACTGGAGCTGGGTCCCCACTGTCAGGGCAGTGGCTGTCTTTCAGAATGGGACTTTGTGCTCTTGAGCAGTCTGTGCGCACAGATGTGAGAGCCTGAGGTGTGTGAATCAAGGGATATAGCACAATCCCAGCATGTGCAAGGCCCTGAGTTCAACCCCAGCACTATGTTCTCTATTCCACAGGATAAAACATTCCCCAAACTTAAGATCTGGAGAGAGAGCTCAGGGGCTAGAACACAATCTTTGCATATAGGAGGCATAGGTTGGATCTGGTACCCACCTGCTTTCCTGAGCACTAACACAGTGATCCCTGAGCACTGAGTCAGTGTGACCCCTAAACTTAAACAAAACCAAGAAGTTATCTACCTGCCATGGGGAACACTGGGACAACCCAAGCCACTCCACCTATCTGCTTTCTGCAAGAGCAGTCACCTGAGCAGTCCAAGTACCACCGCCAAGAAGCAAGCGACTAATCTAGCAATGGGGCAAGAGCCTGGAAGAGGGGGACTTAATAAGCCGGACTTTTCTGGGCATCTTGAGAAAGTAGCAGAAATGTGCCCCACAACAACCCACAGGGCAATGGGCACAAAGTCTCTCCTAGCCAGTGTTCTCCATTCACAGCCGTGGCCTGTGACTGTGCTCTCAGCAGCTTCCAGATTTGCCCTCCTGTGATATCACCCTGGGGAACGGGGACTGGCGCCTCTCCTCCAAGAATACATCCAACACCAAACTACCTGATTGGTTGTTTTTCAGCACTGGCCAGGGGCCAGAAGCCATGGAGCCCAGGTGTTTTCTCCTCCTGAACACAGCAAAGTGCCTCTTCCAGCTGCAGTAGCAAAACAAGCTGCTGCTCCTAAAGCAGGTGTGTTTTGAGTCGGGGGAACTGGTCTCTCCATTGGCAAGAAACTGGCTCATGGTAGAGAGGAGGATTAAGCCAGCAGGAAGGAAGGTCCTAGGACTCTCCTAGCTTAGAGGCAGGGTGGAAAAGGCAGAGCCTCAGATGGGAATTGTGGAGAGCACACTTGCTTTGTGCATATACAACTTCTATGTCTCTGTGTCTCTGTACCTCTCTCTGAGTCTTTGTGCCTGGGGCTCAGTTGCTCTGGAAGCAAAGGGCAAGTTGGAAAAAGCATTCATTCTGAGGTTATCTTGGAGATAAAGGGGTGACATTAGAAAGAACCTTTCACTCCTTACAAGGTTCCTGGAAAAGAGAACAATAAATATGCCCTGAATTCTAGCTATCAACTAAAGCAACCAAATCACTAACGCTGTTCTCTTTTCATCAGGCTGACTTAAACTATAACTTGACCCACACATATGCTTGTTGCTTTACTCTTCTGTACCCAGTGCCAGTTTTTCACTCAAAACAAGGAGGAGGCAGCATGGCAGAAAAACCCACCTGGCTAGCTGAAGCTCAGTAATTTCAGCTTGCAGAAATTTCTTGCTAAAAAAGTTATCATCATTTTACACAGCGTGCCTAGCTGATGCAGGGGCAAAAATATTGATGTATAAATATTATTACTTTAAATGATTGTTTTTGTCCTGTCCAAATGCCCTGCAAAGGATTTCTCCAATTTTCACCTGAACGAAGGTGAAGGTTGAGAATTACAGTTCTAGGATACAGACCAGTCAAAGGACCCAAACATTCCCTCTGTCTGGCTTCTTGAGCTGCATCAGTCTTCCTACTATTGGAAACTTACACTGTGGATTGTATTTTACAAAGTAAACTAAGCACACTAGCAATAAACTGTCTTTCCTTCAAGACTGCAATCTTGAAAATATTATTGGTGCTTCACTTAAGAACAGCTGACCATGCTTTATTGGAGAAAGAAAGGGAAATGGGTGAAAAGAAACAACAGAGAAGGAAGCAAATGAAAATCTCTGCTAAGCCAACAAATTCTCAACACTGTTTTCTCTCCAGTTCAGTTCCTGGTGGTCTAAAAGATGGTAAAGTACTGCTTCTGGATTGGCCCATCCTGGGCCCCTCCCGCAAACCTAATTCAGCAGGTGTGGGGTAGTGCCCAAGAATATTCAAGACTCACAAGTTCCTAGGATGTTAGGTCACACCTTACTTTATCCCAATACAGTCTTCCGCCCTGTCCTTGCTCCCTCTGCCCTTCACCCAAGGCTTTTGAATTGTAAACTAAATTTACACTACTAGTTTATATTAAGCAGTTTATATTTATATTTATATTATATATAGTTTATATTATATAAACTAGTTTATATTAAACGAGGTGCAAACTAGTTTACCTAGATTGCATTAGTTCCTCATAGGTACTTTGTCTGTTATAGGACTCTTCCCTGGCTTGATGGGGGATTGTTTGGCAATAAAAGTTGTTAGTTTGGAGGCCAGAGAGGTGGTGCTAGAGGTAAGGCATTTGTCTTGCAAGCGCTAGCTTAAGATGATCCGAGGTTTGATTCCCCCGGTGTCCCATATGGTCCCCCCAAACCAGAGGCGATTTCTGAGCACATAGCCAGGAGTAACCCCTAAGCGTCAAACAGGTGTTCCTCCTCCCAAAAAAAAACAAAAACAAACTAAAAAAAAGTTGTTAGTTTGGTGGGCTCCAGACCACAAGGTTGGAAGCCTTCTGGTCCTATGTCTTTCACCCTTAAGTCTGCCTGGATTATTAATTCTTCACAGTGACCCTGCTCCAGACCTGATT
Source organism: Crocidura indochinensis (assembly GCA_004027635.1). NCBI lineage: Eukaryota > Metazoa > Chordata > Mammalia > Eulipotyphla > Soricidae > Crocidura > Crocidura indochinensis. The sequence goes on along the minus strand of PVKC010042481.1, from coordinate 5,476 downwards.
TCCCTGAGGTGGGATTACAGTATGTGGAGCCCTACACCTACAAATGGAGGTGCTTCTGAGTTGAGATCCCACTTCAAAATCTGTTGATCCAATAGTTAAAAGAGGGCCTGCTCATAAGTCAGAGGGAGAAAGATAAACAGAGAATGGTCTCCCTCATCTATGGGTTTTGAGAAAAATGAAAAACATTTGTGTAATGATTCTCAGAGACAAAATAGAGGAGGGCTGGAGGGTCCAGCTCCCAACATGAATCTCACCACAGGGATCGTTTAGTGCAGTCACAGAAATAATTACACTGAGAACTATCATAACAAAATGTTACTGAATGAGGGAAGTAGAAAGCCTGTCTAGAGTACAGGCCAGTGTGGGGTGGTTAGGAAGGACACTTGGGATATTGGTCATGGGAATGTTGCATTGGTGAAGGATTATATATATATATATTAAAAAATAAAAAAAGGCCTCTCAATTCTTACCAGAGGCTGTGTTCTTTACATAGAAAGAGAAGGTACAGTAAATGTACCCTATATACACCTCAACACAGGCCCTTTGCCTGGTCTGTATTGTGAATTGGGGGACAAAAAATAAATAAAAGAGGGCCTGGAGCTGACCTGCCAGTACATGTCTTTCATATGTGAGACCCTTATGGGTTCAATCCCTCCAACACTGCTATATATGATCATGGTGGCTTCCATGCACTGCTAGGTCCAAGTATAACTGAATGTAGCCTTTATTACTATTATTCTATTACTATTGATGTGTAATACATCGATGTATATTATAGAGAAAGAACTGATTTACATTAGTCAAAACTATTTACTAGGGACCGGCGAAGTGGCGCTAGAGGTAAGATGTCTGCCTTGTAAGCACTAGCCAAGGAAGGACCGAGGTTTGATCCCCCCGCATCCCATATGTTCCCCCCAAGCCAGGGGCAATTTCTGAGTGCTTATCCAGGAGTAAGCACAGGGTGTGGCCCCAAAAAACAAACAAAAACAAACAAACAAAAAAACTATTTACTAGGTGTAAGACTATAGACAAGCTGTTAAATTTAAATGTTTTTATAAACCAGGAGAGGTGGCCTATGGGCTGCACAAGGCCTGTGAAATCTTGTACTCCAGACAGGAAAGACATATAAGTATCTCATTATCTACCCATGGCTCGTCTACCTGTATTGTGTGGACCACAGTGTTATAAATATCCAAATGACCCTTGGCAGAAAAAAGGGGGTTCCTACCCTTGTTATAAAGCTATAAAATGGATATTATGATAGTACTTAACCTCATCTAGTTGTTTTAAGAATTAATGCTTGAATCTATATACTGAGTGATGCCTAATAGCCTAATACACAGGAAGTTCATGATGAACATTGGTTACTATCATCATCATTATCTGATGTTTTTTTTTTAAATGGCCCATATAGCAAGAAAGGCAGGTGAACAACCTGGGGTTGATTCCAGCATGACCCCTCCCAGAAAGGGGGAGGGGCAAAATATGTAGATAAAAGATTGAGAATGTGACTCATTAGTACGGTACATGCCTAACATATTCAAGATCTTGGGCTGATACTCAGCTACCCAAAATCAAAGAACAAACAAACAAACAACAACAAATAAAACAACCTAGCTGGTGGATGATGGATGAACCATGTGTAATACATGTGTTTTCCTTCTTGGGACTAAGATACAAGGCTCTGTTCCAGACATTCTGAACACCAGTGGGTCACTGCTGACCTGCTCTGCTTCATCATCAACTCCTTTTCTAGGGCCACAGATATTACTAAATGGGCTGGAACACAGGTTCTGCATGCAGAACTCTAGTGTTCAATCCCCAGCACCATATCCCACCCCCAGCATGACCAATAGTAACTCCCAGGTGTTCAGCTGTGAGTTGTTCTGAGCAGTGACAGGTATGAGCCCTAAAGCAAAATAAAACAAAAACTCTTTCTCTGGACTAGGTAAAAGTCTCTCTCACACCAAGCATTTCAAAATAATCTCCTTTTATAGAGCACCTTCCAACTTCCCAAGAGCAGCACCACCGATACAAACCAACAATGAGTTAATCCAGGAGGCTTGAGGCTAGCCCTCCAAGTTTTCTATCTGAAAAATTTCTACAGCAGACACATTTCCTACTCCATGAAGCGCTGAAACAAACTTTTAAATCAACAATGTCAGCACAGAAACAAGTTTACTTAACAAGAACTCTGCCACCTATCTACTAACTTACCAAACTTCATTCAGTCTCAAGAAGACCATGGAAATCAGTTCTGGAATGCCATAAAGAAACGAAAGGCAACACCTAATATTTGCAACACGTAAGGATTTCAGAGACCTGAGCAGAACAATGTAAGTACACACACGCAAATAATCAAGGTCCTGTGGCAAAGTCAGGATCAAGGCTACCGGTGGAATTAAGTTAATTAGTTCACAAGGGAAGGGGACTTGGCGGGTTGGCAGGTACCGAAGGTTACAAAACCCAGTGTCATTAGGCCAATTCCCATGTAAGCACCTGGTACTTGAAATTGGAGCTTACGTGGAAGAGGAGTGAAGAAAGTGGTGCTGTCAGGATCTGCTCTGACATAGGCAAAGGTCCAAGGAGGGGGGCCCCAGCCCAGCATTTACCCTCTTCCAAGAGGTCCTGGGCTTCATTCTGCTCACGGGCGGACTTCCTCTCTTCATCCTGGCAGTCATACTCAAAGCATTCTTCTTCTCCTTCCACAACTCTCAGGGACATTGCTGAAGTCACCCCAACACCCAAACATCGCCCTAAGGGCCAGTCCTGGGCAGTGCTCCCCAATGTCTCCCTGGAGGAGCCCTGGGGGCCCTAGCCCCCCGGGGCACTGCCTGGGCCCTGGCTGAGGCCAAGTACATGCCCGGGCTCGCTGGACTGGAGCTTGTGCAAACCATTGGCCTCGCATCTCCTAGGAGGAGCCGGAAGCAGTGGCTCCCCTCCGAGCTGGGTGTGGCTAGGAGGGACACCTGCCGGAATGGAAGTGCCCTGCCAGGCCCCAGGGCAAGCCTGCCCAGTGCTGGAGATTCAGAGTGGGGGAGGCGAGCAGGCTGAAGCCTGAAACTCAGGCAAGTTCTCCGCCTTCACCTCCTTCTCCCTACTTTCCTCCCCCTTCGAAACCAGGAGGAATGGTAGCTTCCCCGAAGTTTCATAGCAACTGCACAAGCCATACCCATAGAGCCTGAATAGGAAACTGGGCACCTGTCTGAAGTGGGGGGAGCTGGTAGTGAGTGGCCCTAGCCAAAGATTGCTCACCCCCTGGGCAGAAAGCTTTCCCGTGGGTGTGCTTCAAAGCAGACACAAATCAGGGAGGGAGGCAGTCTGACACAGAGCTCCTTGAACAAGGAGTCATCGTACTGATTTCTAGCAAAGGGGACTATAACCCGTCAGCCACTCCTTCCTGAGCTCAGTTGAGCACACCCCACTCTTTCTTTGGTAATGAATGGCCACATTCGGTGTTTTCCAGCTGCACTCCACAAACCACGCTTAGTGCTCACCTCCAAATGAATATCTCCTCCACTTGGAGGATAAAAGGAGGCAGAGCTAAAAGGAGGCAGAGCTGAAGCCTGCTAGCTCACAGTGTTGCCAGGCAAAAGGATTCAGCTCTGTTGTATTCTCCAGAGAATAATTCCTCTGCATGAGCTGATCCTTCCTGTGACCATGAAAAAAGAAGGATCTTCTCATCATACCCGCTCTGGGACTATCTCAGTGCATTCACCAGAGTTTGTGTGTCAGTCTCCTTCCAGCCTGCTCTGAAAAACTTCATGAGGAAACCAAACCTTGATCAAAAATTCCCTGCAAGAGTTCAGGGACTATATTGCATTCCACGTTCAAATCCTCCAGGCTGAAGCTCCTACTGAGGCAGCCAAAAATGCCTATTGAATTGCTTTACTCTCTTCACAATTATTTTTTTCTCTTGAGTATCCCAAGTGGCGCTAAGGAGACCAGCAGGTACCCTTCCTGCAGACCCACTACCCAACGAGACATGTGGTTCTATGTAAGGATGTGATGCTGTTTGGGCCCTGTGGAGGCAGGGATGACCTGGACCACCCCAATATGGTGGCCTTGAGGACCATATCTGTTGGTGTTCAAGAGACTCTATAGCAGTGGTCCTCAAACTACGGCCCGCAGGCCACATATCGTATTTGTTCCCGTTTTGTTTCTTCACATCAAAATAAGATGTATGCAGTGTGCATAGGAATTTGTTCTTACTATAGTCTGGCCTTCCAATGGTCTGAGGGACAGTGAACTGGGCCCCTGTTTAAAAAGTTTGAGGATTCCTGCTCTATAGTGTCAAGCATTAAACCAAGCTGTTCACAAGCAAGGCATATGTATGTCTTAACCCCCGCTCAATATCTTCAACCCTTTCACAAACTCTTATTTAAGACCATATACAAGTTTGTCTATGTGGACTGTAATAACTTATCACAAAGTGCAGTCCAGAGTTGTATGCACTATCCACAATTAATTGGAACCCAAAACAATTACACTTTGTGGTGTTGAAGATCTTTCCTTTGTCAAAGAGATGTTTCATAGCAATGCTGTAGCAAGGAAGAGTTCAGGAATGCATTTCGAAAACCTGCCTACACATTAAATACAATATTTATGAAAACACATACTCAGAAAAAAAAGCATCTTCCTTTCATCTCAGTAGATGTTACATGAAAGAGCTTGTTAATTTGTTTAAGTGGCAGCTAATGTAAACTAACTCCTGGGACTGAATGCAGATATGGTCGAAGACACTCAACCCTCCTAGCCCAGAACATTATTCATTCAGCTCATATCAGACTGACTCAGTGTGTGCATATGCCACAGGGCCACGGAGCTTGGAAATGAAAATAAAAGCTGATTTCATGGATCTGAAACACAGGAAGTGATTTTACTGAGAACCAAGTTTTGGATTAGCTAAAAAATAAACAGGGAATAGGAGAGCTAGTACAGCAGGAAGGGTGCTTGCCTTGTGTTTTCCCCACCCATCAACCCACCCAACTTCCTGCCTATCTTACCTGAATAGTGAGACCCTCCCACAGCTGGAAGTGGTCTATGGTTGGTAATTAAGAGTGACCTGGAGAAGGGGTGAAGGAGAGAGAGAATGGATGCAGAGAGGCTGCTTGGTTTAGAGGCCATGTGGAAAACATGGCAATTAAGGCCTTGTAATAAAGCTGAATGTCTCCTGAAACTTCAACTGACAACCTGTGGATCATTTTTTCGCTGTTATCCTGAACCCTCAGATTTGTGGGCGTAAGGGGCTGCAGGCACCAGGCCAGGCCGAGAAAGGCCTCACCATCCATCCATGTACTAGGACTTTATAATTAATAATTAATACAACAGCCTTGTACATGGCTGGATTAATTCCCAGCATCACATAAAGTTTTCTGAGAACTACCAGGAATAAGTCCTGAGTGTACAGCTAAGAGAAATAACCCCTGAGTACTGCTGGGTCTAGCCCCCCTAAAAATAAATATGGGGGGCACAT
>PVKC010042480.1:0-11834 GCA_004027635.1 Crocidura indochinensis | reverse complement strand
CTTTAAACTCTACTACAAAGCAATAGTTATCAAAACAGCATGGCATTGGAATAAAGACAGACCTTCAGATCAGTGGAATAGGCTTGAATTCTCAGACATTGTTCCCCAGACATACAAATACCTAATTTTTGACAAAGGAGCAAGAAATCCTAAGTGGAGCAGGGAAAACCTCTTCAACAAGTGGTGCTGGCAGAACTGGCTTGCCACTTGCAAAAAAGCGAACATAGAACCCCAGTTAACATCATGCACGAAGGTAAAATCCAAATGGATTAAAGACCTCGATATCCGACCTGATACTATTAGGTATATAGAACAACACGTCGGTAAAACACTCCATGACATTGAGACAAAAGGCATCTTCAAGGAGGAAACTATACTTTCCAAACAAGTGAAAGCAGAGATCAACAGATGGGAATACATTAAACTCAAAAGCTTCTGCACCTCAAAAGAAAAAGACACTAAGTATAAAGATGTATGTTATCCATTCTGATGGGTAGTGGGAGCATTCCATTCATAGGATGCTGTGAATTGAATTCGGGTCAGCTGCATTCAAGGCCAATGCCCAATTTGCTGTACTATCTATCTGGTCCCAGCTCCTAATTCTGTATACCCTTACTCTTATCCCATGAAATTGAATTGCTGGACTTTTACATCTCTTAATATGCCCAATGTCCTTATTTAAGCTCACTTCTTGACCAAATCATGCCTATATACTTTATTTGGTTTTCAGTCTCAGTTAAATAAAGGAAAAAATAACTACATAATAGACATTTTCTCCATGATTTCTACAGATTAATATAAGTTTGAGATATGTGTTCATATCTCAGGTGGAGGTGGGAGTAGGGATGGAAGATACTGAGCAGGGGGATTACAGATAGCAGAGCTGCAAGGCTCAAGGAGCAGTACTACCACATCATACTTGGTGTATATGGGATCCCATACACTTAAACTTATGACCATGTATACTTGAGATGTTACAAAGCAAACACATTATTCATCTGGACCCAGGGATAGTAGGTTTGAATTATACTATAATGTACCTGGATTCGTTGAATGCCTTATAAAGATAGAAACACAGTATATTTAATGCCACTGAAAAATTATTTTAACTAGCTAATTTGCCAATACAAACGAAGACTAAAATGTTCTCATATTTGCTATGAAACATTTTCTTATAAAATCATGTATTCAGGGAGCCGGGAGGTGGCGCAGGAGGTAAGGTGCCTGCTGCCTTGTGTAGGACGGACCACGGTTCGATACCCCGGTTCCCATATGGTCCCCGGTGCCTGCCAGGAGCGACTTCTGAGCGCATAGTCAGGAGTAACCCCTGAGCGTCACTGGGTGTGGCCCAAAAACAAACAAACAAAAAATCATGTATTCATTTAAGGAATTGTTCAAATATTTTTTCATCATCAACCAAAAACTACTTATAATCTCCAAAGGGTGCCATCATCTCCCCTCTTCTGTCTCTTTCTTCATGGATCTCTCAGCATATTTTGGCCCAACTTTTTCTGTTTTCCCAGACAATATTCCCCTGGGCCACTATAAAGAAAACACCTGGAGGCTGGGGTTGTTTTGGTATGTGTTTCAAGCACACAAACACACCCCTATTTTGCTCACAACTTGTTCCAAACAGCAGAAGAGTATTTGACAATTATTAAGGATTTGTTAAATAATTACTGAGAGAATGATCAAATTAGTTTCTTTGCTGCCTGGGCTTGGTACCTATGTCACCCTGGATTTAACACCTTATTACTGGGTGCATCTAATTTAAATTTTGTTTTCCTTACAAATAAATCTTCTGCTAGTACACTGTTCCTAAAATATATTTTTAACATGCCCTACGTTTTATTTCTCTCACTAACCCTCAGAATGAAGAATGTACATCCTTATACTTAGTACTTTAATTATGACTATATTAAGCTCATATGTAAGCTTTTATAAATAATTTATTTTAATAAATAATGCTTTTATTTTTTTATTTGCTTATAGGTTGTCACTTAGAGGTGTGATACTGGGAATCAAATACAGGTTGTCTACTGGCTTTAATTTTAACTTCTATACTATCTTAACCTCGTATCCTCCTTACTATCTTTTAGGTTCTCTCAGAACTGTTTTTTTTTTTTTCCAGAATCTATGCAGTGTCAGTAAATTTAATTAAAGAAGCTTTATTCTTTGCAATTTAACAAAAGAAACATGAATCCATTTTATTTTATCAGCCTAGAAACTTCTTTGAAAAAATAGTTCATGTATTTATAAGTAATTTTGAGACATTGTATATTGAGAATACACATCTACTAGTGTCACTCTCTAACCAAATAAGATAAGCTAAAAAGGATATATAACACAACCACCTGATAAAAAGTGTCAGAGATTAAAGCAAAGTCAATAAGGTCACATTTAATATATGAAAATCTATTTTTTTTAAAAAAGTAATGACTGACTACATACTTTAAAGGAAATGGTGTTCCTTGAGAGTGTTTTTATAACCCTTAAACCAATCTAAATAGATATTTTTCCCCCTCAGAGGCTTAAGGTGATAAGGCAGCTTCAACATTGTAAATTATAAAAGTTTCATTTCTATACTTCTCTAGATGGATTTTAACACTTCTAATAAACCAAAGTCACCAAACAGTGTGCTTTGTTTGCTTTATCCCTTAATGTTATAGGAGATTGCTGCCACAGCAACAAGTCAGAGAAAGAAAAGATACTCAGAAGCAAAAAAAAAAAAAAATCACTCTGTTTCCAAGCCCTGTTCTATCACCAGAGTCCTCTACTGCACAATATGGAAGCTAATAAGAAGTTGTGTGTTTATTCTTTGACTAAACTTGGAGCTGCTTTAAGAAACAGGTTGTTTTTTAGGCACATATGATGCTTACTTTGCAAAATTCAATCCCCAGTACTATATATGGTTCCCCAAATCCTGCTGGAAGTGAATCCTGAATGCATAACCAGGAATAAGCCCTGAGCACCACTGGGTGTGGCCCAATAACCAAAAAATAAAAAGAATACAAAGAAATAGGAAATAGATGTTTTTCATCCTTGAGTTTTCTTTTTAAACACAGAAAGGGTTTTGCTTGATTTTGATTTATGATTCCTAGTATCATAAAAATAAGGCTCTAAGGAGACTATTTTGCCCCATCTAAGAACAGGCATTTCCTAAAGGTTTTGGTGAATCTTTACCCAAATCCATTAGCCATGCCTCTCAGAGAAGCTTCCCTTCTCTTCACAGTAGCTGTGAGATACAAGACAGCTTTGCTAGAGAGAAGAGAGTAACTTTTAGGTTCTACATTTTCTAATTATCATCTACATATATTGTATGTATTCCCATGAATGTTTCTTCAGATTTCTTCATGTTCTTAATTTCTTTATGCAGATTCTCTTTAGATTCCCAACTCCCTCACAAATGTGTTGCCTCCTTGAATTCAGATAAACAGTGAAGGCCCAATTAGATCATTTATACAAAGATGAAATTCAGGTAATATGCAAAATGTAAAGTGCTAGAAAATAAAAATGAACATCATATACTTCTGAATGTGTTTGTGCAATAAAAAATATATGTTGAGACCAAGTGCAAGTTCGCAAAAGTAGAGTGGCACTAAATACTGAAGAAAAGTTTAAGACAAGAGCCTGGCTATGGAGAATTGCTCAGTTTAGAGACTACCTAGCCTTGCTGGAGATTGATAGTCTCTAATGCCACACTCAGCATTGCTCTAGAACTTAGGGGCACACACAAAAGTGCAGTAGTGAGACTCAAACCCACTCTCTTCACAACTCTTACCTTAACCCCAATACTTCTTAACATTTTTACCACCATGTTATCTCTTCGGTTTCCCTAGAGCTTTTTTTTAGTTAATAGAAGTGTCATTAAGTCTACTCAAAGGAACTTTATTCATTAAAATTTAGTGAAAGAAAACCTATCCTGTTATTCTGTCATCCCTAGAAAGCTTCTCAGAAACAAAAATTTTCATAATTTAATAAGTAATATTTTATAAGTGGGCCATATCCAGCAATGTTCATTGGTAATGCATGGCTCTGTGCTCAGTAATTGCACCTTGTTCATGCATGGAGGCCATATGGGAAGACAAAGATCAAATCCGGTTGCCTGTGTAGAGGCAAAACACTTTAGCCACTGTACCATCTCTCTAGCTCCAATTGTTGAAATATCTTAAAGACAACGCTAATCAGTCAATTTGAAGATATAATTTTATATAGTTATAATATAATGTAAAATTCATTAAACCGTAAACACCCATAATTTTTTTCTATAGCTTTATTTCCCAAAATCTTAATCATCAATTTTGTGGAATTTGCTTCTTTATTTAATATATACATATGTTTGTGATGATTAGCATGTGTGTATATATTTTCTATTGCAAAATAGTAAGTTACCACAATTCTAACTTATTTCATTTTCAAATGATGCATTTATAGATTCAATGGGAACAATAGAATATGTTTACTTGCGAAAACACCTATAGTAAAACGGGATACCTAAGCATAAATAGAACCCAGTCATACAAGTAAGAAATGCTCATACTTACTAATTTCAGTGGCGATGATTGTTATGTTGTGCCATACACTTAATTCCCTGTCAAGTGGTGTTGCCAATGTTATCTTCCCATCATCTGCATTAATGTTGAACTGTCTCTCCAGGTCAGTGTGCCGGTCGATGGAAAACCTACAAAACAGATATAACCATAATCTACTTCAATATTAATAAGATCCATACAGTCCACAGCAGACCTTTAGTAATCCTTAGAGAGCCATAGTTGTGAAGTCAAATGAATTGGGAAACTCAGTGGCATCATAATTTGTAAAACAAAATGACTGAATGAGACACAAGAAACTTAATAATTATTGTCCAAGGAGTAATTAGCTGCATATGCAACATGGAGGTCATAAACTGGCATCGGTTTCAATAGGTAGCATCTTCAAAAACGGATGCTGATGAAGAGTTAATTGGATGATCCATCACATTTATTGGACAGCTTATGATAATTAGCAGTTGCCACAAAATATCATATAAACAATGAGCTCAAGCCCTAAGCAAGATATTGCTAGGCAGCATGTTATTTATGACTGCTCAAAAGAAATGGTGTGTTTGACTTAATTTTGCATTTCACCTGATAACAGGTATTTGTTATAGCTGTAGGTCAACTTGATTTTCATTTTAAGTAAAGATTAAAACACTTCAAGTAAAGAAAGTTTCTGATTAGTTTCTGTGGTAGAAATCAAGTGGTTTCCGAGTCTCTAGGGAAAATCCCTTAGTAACAGCTTTTAAATTCTCTAATGACAACTTTAAAAAATTGGATATGTTTGCAGACTTATGATAGAGTCTATGTAATTATGAGTTTTAAGGACAGGGAGATAACACAGTCATCAGGAGTAGTCCTGTCATGTGTCAGAACTGAAGTTCAAATACTAGTTCTACAGCAATGCCTTGTGGGATCCTGAGCCCTAGTGCCCCCCCCCCCAACTCCCACCAGGCCCACAAGATCTACTCAGTAGTGGATTGTGAAAATAGAGCATTGAACAGACCAACTGGGTTGGCTGAAATATTCCAGCATGACATTCTCAAAGCCCCTTGAATATATCTTAGAAGGTAAATTCTCTCTGTAAAAGATAACATTAGAGCTGGGGCTATAACTCAGTGGAAAACTGTGTGCCAAATGTATGAATTCCTGAGTTTAATTCCCTGGCAATGCAAATAAAATTGTTTTAATTTGAAAGTTTATTGAGCAAACACTAAGATAAAATTCTGAACTGTATGTAGTATCGTAAAATAAATCAATAAAATATTTGATAGGTGATTAGGTCATATCTGGCAATGTTGGGAGGTACTCAGAGATCACTCCCGGATGTGCTTAGGGATCCATGTGGTGCTGAGAATTGAACTGGCATTGATATATGAAAAGCAATACCCTAAATAGCTGCATTATGTGGCACCTTAATACCTGTACTAAGTCTCTAGGCAAATAAAACTTTATTTTTTCTAAAAAGAACAATGTGCTGTTTTGTGTCTAGAATCAACTCCATCTCAGGGACACTAAGTTCCAAGATAATATCTTTTTCCCACAACACTTATTAATAGTCTTTTATTCACCAAGATCTGTGCTTTGGTTATGGAATGCTGAATCCAGTAAATACACATCTTAAAGCACACAAGACATAATTAGAAAAATTGGTGCATAAATAGAAAGTGAAATGAACTAAAACAAGAGAAAATGAAGACTCAAGAAACAGCAAACGAAATGTTTGTGTCCCTGAAAATCTCACATGCTGAGATTTGAAGTTGCCATGTGATTGGATTTGGGGGTGAAACCACTCTGGTATAATTCAGGTTAGATTAGGTAATAAGAATGGGGATCTTGAAATGAGATTCATGCCCTTATTAAAAAATAGATGGAAAAAATCTCTCATCTCCTCTACTTTTCCTCTTCTTCCTTCTCCCCCTTTATTCTTCAAATTCTCCCTTCCTCCTACCCTCAGTAATGACACAGTGAAAGTCAGCAATCTGGACCGCTGTTTTCAGAAGACTTAAAAATTATTATACACTCTTTCTTGGACTTCTAATCATAGAATTATGAAATAAAAACTTCTATTGCTTAAGTCATACCATCTATGGTATTCCATACCTAAGGCAACTCAAAAGCAAGCAAAGATCATATAGAAACCTTTTTTCTATAACAGGATTAAAAATATTCATGGTTGAAGTGATATTCTAGGCTGTGCACACAAAATCCCTGATACTTATAATACCTTTCCAATAATCTTCCTTATAAAATGTCCCTTATAAACTTTATTAAACGTCCTTCCCATTATTCCTATGTATAATGCTGACATCCTCTTTTACATTGATATTTTAAACTATGGCAAGCACAACATGTATGTATATTATATGTTACTTATTATTTCATATAAAATAATATAATCAAAAATAATAACATATAATTTATACTATAATATATGTAATATAAATTATATTTTATAATTTGTTTTTTAACTACAAAGATAGATGGTCAGTAGAGATATAGATGTTTTCCCTTACATATACTATATATCTTATAAATATATATTTATATTTTATAAATGTTATATAATTTATTATAATTTTGTAATTTATTATGTTTTATAAAAATTTACATTTTATAAATAACTTCCAGAAGTGTTCTTATAAACCACATACAAATGCAAATACATAGGAAAAAAGGCATCCATGTAAAATTTTTCCATACTGAAAAAACGAAGGGTAGCAGCAATAGCGCAACGGTATGGCGTTTGCCTTGAAATGACTGACCCAGGACAGAGCTCCATTCGATCCTCAACGTCCCATATGGTCCCTCAAGCCTGGAGAAATTTCTGAGTGCAGAGCCAAAAGTAACCCTTGAGCAGAAGCAGGTGTGGTCCAAACCCTCCCAAATCATATTTTAAGAATTTTAGAATGATTTTAAACCAATAATTGGCTATTCGAAACAAAGGGTGTGTGTCTGGGGTGATTTAGAGGGATGGAATTCAAAATTAGGTCTAGAGGGAAATTGATTTATTTTTAATAATACATATTAGAAACCTACCTAGTGTTAGAATACAGAAATTCTTCCATTTTAAAGAGGTGGAAATGTGGAAATAGAAAATAATTTTAAAGTATTTTATTATCAAGGGTTAACGACTACGTTCTTTGAACAAAATAAATATCATAAAATTGCAACTCTCAATTCATTAAAGCCTACAGTGAAAAATTAAGACAACAGCTTGCAAATATAGCAGGCATTACAAAGCATCCCTGTACTCAACAGTCAATATAAGAAGAAAAATTGGGAAAGGATACCTGTTCTCAAGAGAATACTGAGCACAGAGAGGTGTTCATTGCAAAACATTTGGACCTATTGTATCATGGAACTACCCAAAGTCATTTTTCTAGGAACAGTTATTGTTGATTAGACCAAGGGGAATCCAGATTTAACCATAAATAAGTGAATCAGATGTGTGATTTACTTCATATCTCATGTGCACTGTGACTCTTAAAAGACTTAAGTAATGTCCGGAGGATTGATCATCATTTTAGGTATCATATCCATAAATATATTTTGTAGGCATTTTTAGGTTCTGGTAATTTTATTATCTCACTGATGATATTTCACATATTCATGCATCAACCAATTTCCCTGAGACTAGAGTAAATGAGAATGAGTCTAGTCACTGATACTCATGAATCGCAAATACAATACATGCTCCACAGTTACATGATTGCTATCTGACACATCTGGCCTAGAAGAAGCACTGGGAATAATGACAGGATTTTGGAAGTTGATATTTAAAATTAAAAAGAATATTGTTTATTTAATCCCTCATTCAAATCTGTGTCGCACAATCTTCAATTTGGAATAAATACCATTTTTATTAATCATGTGTAGCCATTTTCATATTTAATTAATAAATTTAGGGACCCGGCAGATAGCATTTGCCTTTCATGCAAAAGGTCATCGGTTCGAATCCCAGTGCCCCATATGTTCCTCCGTGCCTGCCAGGAGCAATTTCTGAGCATGGAGCCAGGAGTAACCCCTGAGCACTGCCGGGTGTGACCCCAAAACCAATAATAAATAAATAAATAAATAAATTTACTGAACCTAAATTTCCTTTCTGGTCATTTTGGAAATCATTCACATACTCGCAAGTTTTGTGAAGAGTGAAAATCAAGCATAAAGCAACTTTGTATTTAGAATGTAATAAAGATACCATCAGCACCAACACCCTAACCACTATATCCCTTAAATGAAAATTTGATCACCTTTTTTAGTTGGAAGGAGTCGTTTCTTTTTTTAAGTTTATAAATAACATAAAACGTTAGGAACATTATGGTGTCATTTAACTCATAATTCTAACAGATAGGGATATTTTTCTTATGTTTTAAAGTTCTAGTTCATGACAGACTTTATGGGTGAGTCATGAGTATTTATAAAATAGGCTATAAATACAGCCCTTTATTAATATCAGAGGTAAGAAAGTCACAATATTATAAGATCATACAATGAGAAGAACTTGAGGGGAAGAATGACTTGGTTTAAAATTCAATTGAAAATTTACTCAACTATTTTATGAAGCTCCTTGCTGCCTATGTAGACATTTCATATAGCTCACTGCCACATAGACTGTATAATTTAGATTCCTTCAAACTACCAAAGAGCTACGAAGTCCTGAGTCAACATTAATAAGCATGCATGCAACACCAAAATGTACCTAGCATCATGTCAAGGGCTTTTGCCTTCTTCCCACCTATTCTCTCAAATTTTCTGTAGACTAAATAAAAGAAAGATAAAATTCCTACAGGCTAAGAAATTGGATGCAACAGAAAATCAGCGTGGTTACTCATTCCGAAGTCTGTGAGTAAAGCAAGCATAGAAAAGGTTCACATCACAAAGGCATACAATGAATAATATAAGCAGGCAATGAAAAGGATTGTTGTAAGAGTAAGATACAAGAATGTGTGTAACATACTTCATCATAAACTCATGAGCATGGTGACTGTCAAGCAGCAGGCATACTGCCATGGGCTCTCACATCATTTGTAGGACATGGATGATGCCGCTGAATGCCTTCTCCTGCACTCAATTTCCTACACTAAAACAAGGTCTGTAGTTTTCTACTTTTAACCCACTAAATTGAGCATCTTAAGAGATATTTTAAAATACTATGTGTTAAAAAAATTCACAACAGCCTCATGTCAGAGGTAATGAGGATTCAATTCCAGACCAACGCATCCAAGCAAACAATTAGATCACTACAGAGTCATAGATTCTCCAGTGCATATAAAGACTATACTTACATAGGAATTAGGTAATGGAGTATGTCAAAATACATATATGATGGAGGGGAAAATACATACATAAAAAATACTTTATTGATGGTGCTGGAATAATAGTAGAATGGGTAGGGAGCTGGTTTTGCATGTAGTTAACAGTTTTGGTCCCTGGAAATCTATATGGTCTCCTGACCTAACTAGGAGTGGTACCGAAGCACAGACCCAGAAGTAAGCCCTGAACTTGGGGCATAGATATGACTCAAGTAGTAGACACATGCATAGTTTATGTGAGGTCCAAAATTGGGTTCTTATTACAGTGTGCTCATCCCTTACAATCCTGGCTTTGGTCCTATGTGCCTATTGATCACTGCAGGCTAAGAACTATATGGTTACTGCTGCATTTTTTTTTGGTTTTTGGGTCACACCTGGCAGCGTTCAGGGGTTACTCCTGGCTCCATGCTCAGAAATTGCTCCTGGCAGGCACGGGGGACCAGATGGGGCACCAGGATTCGAACCGATGACCCCATGCTATCTCCTGGGCCCCGGCTACTGCTGCATTTTTACAATCAGGCCCCAGCCTACCACCCAGCATCTCTAGGTCTGCCCCCTGTAATATATATAAATATATATATACTGTAATATATATATATATATATACTCATCATCATTTGTGACTTCAACTTGAAAAAAGTAAGTTGGAACAAAATAAAGCAAAACAGAAATAAATTGAGGCATGACTAACACTAAAGCAGTGGGTAAGAGGGGGAAGAAAAGTCAAACAAGGAGTTACTTAAGTATAATAATGGAAGGTGTGGACATTTTAGTGGTAGTGAAGTTGCAGTGACTTTGTCCATTAAAACTAAGAAGCTTAACACTACTGTAACCATGCTCCTAAACTACAGTTTTAAAATTTCTCAAAATGTCAGTTTTTGGGTTTCATGACTCAGAAACCTTAAGTCATTCTGTTTTCTAGGTTTCTCATAGTTTTTCTCAATTATAACACTCAGTGTGGAAGAAACAGAGAAACCAGTCTTCAGAAGAATCTTCCCTACAAAATTTCACTGTGACTATGTAACTATTCAGACTCTCATTGGCACATTTCTTTTTTTGTTTGTTTGTTTGCTTTTTGTTTTTGGGTCACACCCAGCAACACTTAGGGGTCACTCCTAGCTCTATGCTCAGAAATCTCTTCTGGCAGGCTCGAGGGAACATATGGAATGACAGAATTTGAATCACTTACCTTCTGCATGCAAGGCAAACACCTTACCTCCGTGCTATCTCTCCAGACTCTCATTGGCACATTTCTAAAGAGAAAATATTTTTACCTCTCAAAGTAGTGCTTTGCATGCACTGCATAAGCTGATACGTGACTCATTTTAGGACAATAAATGAATGATATTCAATGAGTCAATTCTTCCACATTTAAGAAATCTCTTCAAATCCAAAATGACTATGGAAGTGGACGTTATAAATTAAAAATCTACAAATAAAGACTACCATTCCCATCCATTTGAAGCCTTTAGAAAATCAGAATTTTCCAAGTGACTGTATAGAAGTATTTCAAAACTTTTCATAGTGTCTGTCTAAACCAGTGTTTCCCAAAGTGGATCCTTCAAACCTCTAATGGCTACTGAGACAAAAATATATGTTAGGAACATTCTGCATGTTGCCTTACACAAGATCTATTTCCAGGATACACAAGTGATAAGATTGAGAACTTTTAGTGTAAACTATTGGTGAAATCTAGCTTTTTTTTTAATTCTCTGACAAGGAGAATCTCAGTATATATTCTGTATTAAAGAGGCAAGTGGCTGTGTTAGGTTTCCAAGTTCATGAACAGAGCATCCACCAGAAGTCTTTTACATCTGGTATGAGGCACTAATTATCTTTTATTGTACATCCACCCTTTTATTTGACAGCCAAACATTCACAGGACTTGCATTCTTAAAAAGTAAGGAGAGAACATTTGACTCATCTATTATGAATCAACATGGGATGGAATTTTGCACTGTAGTCACTAACTAATGGGTGTTAA
>PVKC010042479.1:0-12033 GCA_004027635.1 Crocidura indochinensis | reverse complement strand
TGGACAGGTCCACTTCGTAGCACCAGCTGCAATATCTGGCGCTTCACAATCCAGCTGCACTGGGTTCTTATGGACCTGGGTAGGGCTCCAGAGGGGCATGGGACCCAAGGTTGGTTCTCACATAGAGAGGGGCAGCTCTCAGCTGCATATGGTTTCAACACAGAGCCACGATGTCCTTTCTGCTCCCTGGCATTGCCCTTCTTGGGTGCAATACCATTTCTCAACACCACTTCATCTGAGCTCCACTTTCCAGGAAGAGCCAGGGTCTGGACTGGCTTAGGAGGATATCCTGACCCCTAATGCTTGGCCTTATACCCCTTCCTGAGGTTGCTCACCTCAGTTCAGGTCAGATTGACCACTGTTCCTGGATCTGGGTTGGGGGGAGGGTGCTGTTAGGTTGTTCAAAGACTACCGTGGACATGGCATGGGAGCACACTCAGCTTTGAGCACCAGTCCCAGGAAGACAATACTACACCAGGGTCCCTGTAGATGCCCCCACACCTGAGAAGACTTTCTATAGACAGTTCTTTCTGCTGATATCAGAGCTGCCTTTGGCTTCTGGGGACCATATGGGATGCCAGGGCTCAAACCTGGGTCTGTCCTGGGTTGACCGAGTGCAAGGCAAATGCCCTACTACTGTGCTAACACTCTGGCTCCTATTGATACTTTTCTAATGGTGAGAGTTGGATCATAACGTGTTTACATTTCCCCCGAAATGGTTGGATCACTAATCTATCTTACATTTTTCCTCTGCCTTCCCCCCAAATCAGCATTTTTAGGCTGTTGGGCCTCTGAGTCACGAATAGTTCCCACATTGCGTTAATGAATGATTTCCAGCCGAGATGCAGGGCCTGTGGGCGAAGGATGGATGTTGGCACCCTCAGCCACGTAAGCACGGCCCACTGCATCATCCTCGCCCAACAATGGGGCTTCTGGCTGGGAACCCAGCCCCTTCGCATTCTGTGGGTGCCTGTTCCGGGGCTCCAGGGGGAAAGGCCTTTGTGATTTGGGGCAGCAAATGTTGGAATTCAAGCCTATGATTTGCAGTGATCCCTTGTCATCCACAGCAACTGCCACGATGCTTACACAATATTTCCTGAGCCCCCACTTAGAGGTTACTATAGAAACCCAAGTTCCTGTAAAAATATCTCCACTCGATCACTTGGGATGAAGTTTAGTTTGCTTTCCCTTGCTCCCTCTTCTTCCTTCTGTTGCTTTCCTCCACTGGGACTGTAGGTGACACCAGATGAGGCCAGAAAGAGAGTGAATATTGATGGAAACAACAGGCACCTGTATGAATCTCTTGCCAGAAAGAGCCTGGCAAGAAGTCATGGTCTGCCTGGAGCCAATTTCCCTCTGTCTTGGGTGATTGTAAGATGACACCCACCTATTAACCCAAAACAAAGTGTTCTCCCATCTTCCTCTTTCCTTTAAACTTCTCCTTTTGATATTTATTATTTATTTATTTATTTATTTATTTGGTTTTTGGGTTATAACCAGCAGCACTCAAGAGTTACTCCTGGCTCTATGCTCAGAAATTGCTCCTGGCAGGCTCAGAGGACCATATGGGGTGCCGGAATTCAAACCACCATCCTTTTGCATGCACGGCAAATGCCTTACCTCCATCCTATCTCTCCAGCTCCTCTCCTTTTGATATTTAAAAGCCCACCTGGATCTCACTCTACCCTCCTCTCCCTGAGTAAATTGGGACTGGTTTAATAAAAGTTAGTTTTGACTTAGTGTGCAGAGACACCATGAGACAAGACGCCATTGACTCCATGACTCTCTCCTGACTGGCTTGGTTTATTAATTGTTTGCAACTACCCTTCATCATACCCATCTCTTCCTGGAGGTGGAAACATGACACGTGAGGGTGATTTTACAACATGGGAATTTATTTTACAATAAATAATTCAGGTCTTCAGAGACCTGAAGACCCAAGAAGACCCCCAACGATGGTAAGTCATTTGACCCTCTGCTAGATAATCCCCAATATAGCCTCCTTCAGATAGACTGAATGTGTGGAGTGCCCTTCACTGGAACATTGGTGCACATGGCCCCTGTTCTGCATGTGGCAGAGGGCCCCTTAGGTGGAAAGAAACAAGCAGTGAGGAGAAGAGAGCTGAAGACTGAGCAGAATCCCAGAGGCCAAGGCCCACCTCCTTTTTTCAACCAAAGGTACTTTGTGTGAGGACTTCGGTCCCCCAACCTGCAACACCCTTAGCAAGGCCACTGATGGGGTAGAAGCCAAAGAGAAAGTTCCATTGAAGGGGACCAATAGCAGAGAGATAAGCAGATATCCCCACCCAGATTCCCACCCATGAACCCAGGAAGGCCTTTCTGTCCCAGATGACCTCAGCAGCCTACTACAGAAGGTGAAGATGGAGGAGAAGACGGAGAATCCAAGCCCAGATATCTGAGAACTGCTTTCAGAACCTTCTGCAACTTCCCTCTGGATTAATCTCTTGACCCTATTTACATTGGTTATTACATTGCTGTTAAATTGTGTGTTCGACCTGTATAGATCTTAATAAGTTACTCGTTTGTTCTATGCCTCACTGCAAACATACTGTAATTTTGTATTCAACTCTAGTAGTTGAATATTAGTTTGTACAGTTCTGGGGAAATGCATAATGTTGTTAGCTTTTTAATGGTTCTCAGCTATCCAATTGGGAATGTTTTCCAATTGTTGTGATGCTTGATTATGTACTTTAAGTAGCAACTTATCAAATTATGTCTGCAAAAATGTTCAAATACCTTTGTCCACGGAAGTCAATGGAAAAGGAAATTAGATAATATAGACTCTTATTACAGTGCTCATTATAAGAATATTTTAGCAAACTTATTTTTAAACCATCTATCTATCTATCTATCTATATACATATATATATGCAGAAATGTTCTTGTGATTTTGTTTAGGGAAGTTTATGGGAAAGGAACTTGGATGCTATAGACTTGAAATATAGTGCTTTGTTTAAGAATGCTTAAGAATTTTCAAATTAAGTATATCTACGGAAAGGTTCTATGTTTTTTTGCTAGTTTGTTTGTTTGTTTTTGGGTTACACCCAGCAGCACTCAGGGGTTACTCCTGGCTCTGTCCTCAGAAATTGTGCCTGACAGGCATAGGGGACCATATGGGATGCTAGGATTCCAACCACCATCCGTTCTGGATCGGTTGTTTGCCAGGCAAATGCCCTACCACTGTGCTATCTCTTCAGCCCCAGAAAGGTTTTATGTTTATGCTTCAGAGAAGTTTATAAAAAAAAAACTGTATTATGCAGCAGTAAGGCATTTGCCTTGCATGTGGCCAACATAGGACAGACCCTGGTTCAAATCCCTGCATCCCATATGTTCCCCGAGTGTGCAAGGGCTGACTTCTGAATGAAGAGCCAGGAATAACTTCTGAGCGCTACCAGGTGTGACCCAAAAACAAGCAAAACAAAACAAAAAAGCTGTGTTATGTATAAGACAAGGATATGGAAAAAACTGATGGTTTTGAGAATCTAACCTTTGGCACTTTTAAAGCCAACTTTTACTTTGCTTATATAAAATAACAACCATTATTATACATTTTGATCTGGGGTTCCACCTCTGGCAGAGAACATTAGATCAAAACTTTTGTAGCTATTCTCAATTTTTTTGGTTTTGTTTTGAATATAAGACTGAAATGGTAAGATGACACCCATTTATTAACTCAAAACAAAGGCATTTCCCCCTCTTCCTCTTTCCTTTAAACCTCTCCTTTTGATATTGGTATTTGATATTGATAAATTGGTTTAATAAAAAAAAAGTCAGTTTTGGCTTGGCACACAGAGACACCATGAGGTGAGATGCCACTGACTCCATGACTCTCTCCTGACTGGCTTGGATTATTAATTCTTTGTGACTACCCTTTATCAGACCCTTCTACCGGGGAGTGGAAACATGGTGTATGGGGTAGTTTCACAATGTGAGGATTTATTTTACAATTGCCACTCTGCATTTGGAGGAGACATCATGCTCACTGGAGATGCCCCACTGTGGGGGTTCTGAGATTAATCCTCTGCTTGTGTTGGAGAAGGTGGTGGTCCATGGGGTGGGGGAAGCTGCAGGTGCCCAGGCCCTTGGTGATCCAAGGCTGAGAATAGAGAGTCCCTGGTCCTTGGGGTGCAGGATCTAGTAGCCTGATATCAGCCCTGACATCATCAAAACTGTAGATTCAAGCCCAATTGGGCCTCATGGCCTCCTTTCTCCTACCTCAGCTGTGTTCTCCCCAGTGAATTAACATTTCTCTTCAGATCAGCCAACAATGGTCATGGAGGAGATCCAGAAACAAGGATGTAATATGATACTTGGCTACCAACCCCAAACAAAGGTATTCCCACAACTTCCTTTGTGGGAACCTCTTCCATTGATAAGTAAAAGCCCACCTGCATTACTCAGCTTCCTCCCTCCCGATACTGAGAATTGGTTTGAATAAAGAAAGAGCAGTTCTAGCTTGAGACCGAGGCAGAGAGGTCATGAGGTGAAAAACAGACGGATTCCAATGACTCTCCTGACTGGGTTGGTTTATGAATCTTTCACCTCTACCCTACTTCTTCAAAGCCAGATGTATGAAGTTTAGAAATACGGTGCCTGGGGCTATCTCACCACTTGTGGATTTTTAGTTTACACAGGGACACGCCCCCATTACAGGTTGGACACAGTAGCTGGGTGAGGCAATGCATGGAGATGGCCAATCCTAGACATGGCGTAGTGTTGTTTCTGCTTCAGGCGTGGAACAAGCAAGAAGTAGCAGCTTGATGCAGACTATGGTAAGTGCGTCGCTGAAACACGAACATAGTTCTGTGCTTTGACGTGCACATGCAAGAACACGTGTCTAACTTTTTTCAGTCTGAAAATCAGCACGATGCCCCTGGCTCTGCCAGAAGTTTTCAATCCCGAGGGGCCTGTCCCCTCATGGGAGGCAGAGAATGCGTCCTTTGTCGTGTCTGTCCAACACCCTGGGAGACACATTTCTTTGCCAAGATTTCCCCTGGGACCAGCATTTGTCTGCAGGCGTTTGGCATTGGCAACTGGGGTGCATTAATAACCCCAGGCAAATGCAATTTCACGCACTTGCAAATACCACAGTGGAAGAGGCACTCAGAGCTTTCTAGGCGGGACAGAGCAGAGGCTGGTCCCAGATGCTTTATTGAGCTGATGATGCAGCTGCCTACCTGCAGTCTCAGGGCTTGTTTATCTGACCTGAGGGACAGCTATCAGGCACAGCACCAGGAGATGACATAAGGGCGACACTCCCTTTTCCTCCTCCTTCCAAGTTCTGAGGCAACACGGGTCTCAATCAGGGTGATTGGCTTTTGTTAGAACTGTAGGGCTCTAAATGGGATGTTATAATGTATGATCTTTATTTCTGGCCTTGTTCACTAAGGTCCTTATTAGGGATTCATCCAAGTTGTTGCCTGTATCCATAGTCTTCACATGCGTGCACCGCAGGCTTAAAAACATACCAGGATAACTCCTCAGCCATATGCATGTGAGTCAATGCATCCCCACTGAATAGCACCTGAAACAAACCAGTGTCTCCTCTTAGAGCTCCAGAGTCTACCAATCAGAGTCCAATGTGGCTTTGGAAGAAAGGATGTTTCCTTCCTCTGAGAAATTGAAAGTAAAATCTCCATCGTATTGCATGTCCATGATTTCCCCTCTACTCTCTCCCTCTCTCTCCTATCAGAAAGCCCCAATGTCTCAGGAATGCCAACAATACTTGTGGGAGAATGGCCAGGGTTGGTGTTACTGAAAGTCATTCTTCAGCAGCAGTGAGCCTTCGGGGCACCCAGAGGTGACCTCAGCCGAGACACAGCAGGTCAGCAAGGATCCCACTGTGGCTGCTCCAAGTGTGCCGCTTGCTTGTGCTTCAGTGAGGCAGTTGCACTGTTATGTTCAGATTGTGCAGGGATGAGTGTCTTCCTCAAACTTATTGTGTGGCTTGCACACTCAGTCACTAAGACATGGCTATAGTCTTCCCGGGGCTGGCTGCTGCACTCCGGGAAGTCCCAACACCATCTGATTCGTTCTTGGGTCTGCATTGACCTGAAGACTTTCCTCATCATATGTCTGGGAGCATGGCCTGAGTCCTGCTGTAGTCCTTGTACCTCTTTGGCCTAGGCACTTTCTTCCATTGTGTGTCTTGTGTGTTTGGAAGCTTCTGGAAACAAGTCACAAACACAAATTTCCATTCTCGGGTACTGTGTCTTTCTAAGTCAATATAAAAATGCACCAGACCCTTATAATTTTTTTTGTTGTTGTTTAGTTTTGGGCTGCAGCAGTGTTCAGGGCTGATCCTGGTTCTTTGCTCAGGGATCACTCCTGGTACCCTATGGGGTACAAGGACCAAAGCTGGGTTGATCTGCAAGGCAAGCATCTTCCCCTCCACTATTTCTATGACCCCCCATCTTGTTCTTTGATTTTATTATTTTTTTTTGTGGATCACAGATTTGATTTCATACACAAAATCTTTACTAACTCAAGTCTATACAATTTTCCTCTCACATCTGCTTCCATCGTTTTTACCATCTTAGATTTTATGTCAAGGTCAAGGACATGCTTTGGGTAAACCTTCAGGATTAAAACATATTCATTTCTCTAGTAGACAGACTGACAACAGAGATCTCTCAGTAATTATGGCTGGGTCATGCCAGGTGCCCTTTCACCCAGTAAAGAAAGAGGGAGAGGGGCAGATAAGGTGCCAGCCCTACCTTCCCATGCAGCCCTCCCTGAATCCCTCACCCCCCACAAGCCTCCCCCACACCCTGATCCCCCACTCTCTACCCCCAACGTCCTGATCTTCTCACATCCTCCTGCACCCCACTGCCTTAGTACCCTTACACCTCCACATTCTTGCTTGTTCCTGTGGAGTTTTTGGCCATTGTTCTTGGAAGAACTGACAGAAGGTCTTAAATACGGTTTCATGCCTTTCCAAATATGCATCTCAGATGGTAGGAACAGTTCTGTGAAAAAGAATATAAATTTAGTTCAAATAATTTTCATTTTGTTTTGGTTTAGATGCCCTGATGCTGCCTAGGGCTTACTTCTAGATCTGTGCTCAGTGATCACTCTCAGGTGGGCTCAGAAGACTACTCTCATGCCCAGGATCAAATCCAGGTCAGCTGTGCACAAAACAAGTGCCTTCCCCACTGCCCTATCCATTCAGTCTCTGAAATTATAGTTTTGAATAAAGTTACATCCCTGAATCTGTTGAGAGGTGCTTTCCTACTGTGGGTAGATCACCATGAATCAGCTACCTCTGCTGGTGAAAGGTAGACACAAAGGCTGCTCAGGCTAGTATCCCCCTTTTTCTCACCACCTGTCACTGCAAACTAACTATCCCGTCGTTGACTGATGTCACTGGGGCCACATCAATGGCAATTGTCAGTGCTTAGAGGAGCTGGAGTCAGCAGTAAGTTTGGGCTTCTCTACTGCATAGAGACACCCATAGATGCCAATCTGCAGATGGATTCTGGCACATGAGTGCCAGATTGGAAAAACTTAGCCAATGCCACCAGTGACCAATCCATGGGAACAGAAGCAAACCCACATCACCGACTAAAGTTCTTCTAAACCCAATGGCCACCATCATTGTCCACACAAGATCTCCTTCCATGCAAGGAGCTGGTCAATCCAGTTCCAGCTGCAGAAGGACCTGGAAAAACCAATGGTTTGATATTCTGAACTGGAGAAACTATCTCCTGCAATAAGTCACAGTGAACTTCACAGTATGAGAATGGCTAGGAAATGGGATCCCGGGAATGACAGAGCCAGGGTCACAGCACTGGGACCCTGAGAACCAAGTCCTACAAAATGCAAGTGTTTCTTTCCTTGGGCCCCCATGCAAGGGTTGTCCTGGGCTGGATTATCCGGAGGGACACAAGTGCCAGGCAGTCAGCAGACATGCACATTCTTCACTTGGCTGACCTATGGTTTCCTGAGAGACTTTCCTTCTTCTGCCTGGCTGCACCTCCTCGCTGTCCGCCCTGACTGCCCGGCCCGGCCCGGCCCACCTATGATTAATCCAGCCAGATCTAAGTCAAGCTCTGCGCCCACACATCCAGGCTGTGAAATGCCAGTGGGGTTCCAGGGTGCGTGCCCGGGCTTCTGCATCAGGGCTGCTTTGTGCAGCTGGGCCAAGGGAGCCAGGCAGGTGCCTGGTGGTGCTAGTATGCTGGGTTAGCACCCACCCTGCCTTGCTGCCCTCATGCTTCCCTAATCCTTTCCTGTGCCCAGGCTGGCCTTCTATGTGAGGGATACTTATTAGCTCCCCCCAAACCTGTGGAAAGACCCAGACGAGGCAGGCCTGGAAGTCCTTTCTAGTACTTCTCTCACCAGCTGACCATCCTGAAGGGAGAGGTGGGTGACAGGTTGCCCCTTCCTCCCTCCTTCTCAGGGCCCTGTCCAGTGCCATGAGGTATCCAGGTAGCTCTGTGCATGGGTGAGAACTTGCCAAGGTAGTACACAGACACACAGAGACACAGACACACAGATAGGCACACAAATACAGACACATGAACACATATGTTTACATATATACAGATATACTGCTACATAAACACACATACACACAGAGATAGACACAAGGACACATACAAATACACATACACTCAAACAGAGACACTAATATACATACATTCATACAAACACACAGAAAATCATGATTATACACAAAGTATTGATTTTTTTTGAAAGGTACAAGTTTCCTTGTACCTTGGAGAATATTTCAGCAAACGGAGCTGGGAAATTTTAATGCTAATTTGCGAAACTAAAAAAAAAAAAAGAACTTGGGATAAAAATATCTAAAAATAAATCGGGTATCTAAATGTCAAACCGAAAACTATGAAAATTTTCGAAGGAAACGTATACAGGCAATTTGTGCTATTTCAGATAAGGGGAAGATTTCCTCCACAGTGAAATCATGATCTGACAGTCAAATCAATCATAATCACAAAGTTCTTCTCTTTGGTACTTAAGAAAATGTAAACAACCACCACAGAGTGGCTTTTTTATTGTGCAAGTGATTCTGTAGTTGTGGCAGGAATCTCACGTAGCACCAATGAAGCACTCTGATGCAGGAGCCAAACTACAACCCATGAAAATGAGAAAATTGTGGCGAATATGTGCTCTGAGCTGCTCCATATCACACATGCCACACGGCTCACAGATGTGTGCTTGGTGAGGGAGGCAGCTAGAAGCCACAGACAGGGCCACGCTGGGACACCCCTCAGCTGGATAGAGACCTGAGAAGTGTAAACCAGATGGTGCTTGCGTTATGGAACTCAGCAGAACTGGTGGAGAGGGGGAGCATAGAGACTCTAGGCCACATAGGCTCCCCACATAGCATGGGGCCTGGGTTCCTCTCCTGGGAAGGAGGAAGATAGACAGGTCAGAGACCAGTGGGCAGGGAGCTCAGAGTGGACAGTGAGCCACATGATGGGCAGGACAAGTGAAAATGCAGCATATAGGACAGGTAAGTTCACAGAGGACAAGTGAGTGCACACTGGACAGGTAAGCACACAGGGCAGGTGAGTGTACAGTTGACAGGTGAGAACCCAGCAGACATGTGACACACAGGACAGGTGAGTCCACACAGTGAACAGGTGAGCACACAGACAGGTGAGCTCCCAGTTGACAGGTGAGCGTATACAAGACATGTGAGTACACTGCACAGGGGAGCAACCAATAATCAGACAGGTAAGCACACTCAAGACAGGTGAGAGCAGAGCTTGCTCATCTGAGTGGCCCTGCCAGGAGCCCACAGACTACAGATGCTGCCTGCAGCTGGCCCAATGTCCAGGGGTCAAACCTTAGCTCATACCTGAAGGGCAAGCCCAGAGCTGGCTGCAGGGACCTATCGGCATGTGTGGGGCAGCATATCCAACACCACCTTCCTAGGTGAGGTGGACTTGTCCGGGGGATGGAGGAAACTGATGGCTCCCGGTTGGGGCTGGGGTGGTCCTAGGTATCCCAAACCTTCTGGGGAGTGCTCTGTCTGGGGAGTTGTGGGACTAAACTACTTGCCAGTTTTGGTTCGATGGAAATGCGCGCGCCCTTTTCCTCGGTGGGCACAGAACAAATGCGGGGTGGGGTGTGTTTCCAGTCATGTTCAAGTTTCCTAAACCAGAGAGCGAGAAAAGGGGGCCACTGCAGGTCCCGTGTCCAAGCTGGGGGCCAGGCCAATCTGGGCTGCGCTCCGACGCGACCCAACCCGTGACCCCGCGCCTTGGAGAAGCTGCGCCCTACGGGGACAGCCCAGCGCTGGGCGGCGCCGCGGGCAAAGGGGCCGGGCCGGGGAGAAGAGACGGAGGCCGAACCCAGAGCCCGCGTAGGCGCTCTGCACGGGTCCGAGGCTGAGGATCTATTTTATTCGTGGTCCCGAGCAAGGGCCGGTCCGGGACGCACCTAGCGGGATCCCGGCTGGTTCCCATCAGGGGTGTCCAGGCGCATCCGAACCCCTCCCCGCAGGCTTGCCAGCGCTTCTGCCCGCCCCAGGCCCGCCCCGGTTCCCCGACTCTATCTCCGCCCTGCGCCCCGCCCGCTCCCCACCCCACACCCGCTCGCTCGGTGCCCGCCGCCGGGAGGTGCGCGCAACCCGCCCGCCCGCCGGCCCGGGATGGACAGTCGTCTCGGCGGCGCGGCGGGGCTCGGCGACCTGAACCCGCTGAACTCGGCCGCCATCCCCGCCACGCGCGTGGAGCTGTCGGTGTCGTGCAGGTGAGCGCTGGCCCCGCCGAGCTGCGCGCCCCGAGTTGGCCGCCCTGCCCCGCTGAAGGAAGGGAGGGTCCCAGGCCTCCCTCTCCAGGGCGCACGGAGGTGCGCGCGGGTGCAGGGCGGGCGCACGGGTGTTTTCCCGGCCCCGGACCTACGGAAAAGTTGGTGGAGGCGACTCAGCGGCCAGTCCGGTCCCCACCTATCTGGGGGTGCGTCCGGAGTAGGGTCCGGGAGCGCAAGGGGACCCCGCAGACCCCAGGGACCCGGACCCCAATTGCCTCTCCCGGTGTCCACTTTACCCCGCGGCCTCCAGTGTTCCTCGCGCGCGTTGGGGACCTTTGGAGGGACAAGCGGGGTTTGTTTCCCCATGGGAGGACCCCCCTCCCAATTCCTGACCCTGCGGTGCGCACCCCAGGGAATGTCGCTCCTGCGGTGGCCGCGCCCGCTCCATGCCTGCGCGCAAACCTTGATGTGGAGAGGTGGGGACGCGGCCCTTTCCCGGGGACCCCCAGTACCCCTTTCCCTTCTGCCCTGCAAACTTGGGGCAAGCAAATTGTGGGTGAGGCATCCTTCTGCCAGTTTACTGTTAGGCTCCCTGATGCGCTGAGCCATTTTTGAGGCGTGGGTGGTTTGTTATTGAGGGGCCACGTGGCAGGAAGGGCAGTTTCCAAGTGCAGGCGCCTGGGGCCTCTACAGGGTCATAGGTTGGGGTCTCCTGCTGTCTCTGTGCTGATCCCAGCCTTACAGACCAAGGATCCTCGGAATGGAGTGTCCCACTCCTCCCCAGCGCCTTGAGCTTTTGGAAGCTCTGGAGTGACAGAAACATGGAGGGCTCAGAGATGCTGGCCAGGCCATGGGGACCCTAAGCCTCCAAGCCTCCAACTTTGTTTTTGCTACCCAGATTCCACAGCTTTGTGCAACGGAGTCAGCAGATTCTGGGGCACTCACGGCACCCATCATTTCAAGAAGGATCCTGGTGGGGTCCCCTGCATCAATTCCTAACAGTCCCAGGCCCTTGGAGGGTACCAGGAGGCTGTCAGGACAGTTGTGGTGCCAAGAGAGAGGCTCTTCTGTCGGTAATCCAGTGCCCAGGTTAGGAGGTGCTCCTACATCGTGTGAAGCAGGCGGGGGACCCAGGAACTCTAGATTTGGGGGGCTGAACAGACACCCCAGGGCTTTATCTTCTTGTGCCACAAACTGAGGCTGCTCGCAGGCCTTCGGAAGGTTCTCTGGGAGCCAGTTGGGGACCGTGTTTCAGGGATCTTGACTGGGGGGCTATGTCTGAGCACCCAC
>PVKC010042478.1:0-11943 GCA_004027635.1 Crocidura indochinensis | reverse complement strand
CCTGACCTGTCAAACACAGGTAGGGCCTCAGAGATAATGGGCCCCAGAATACAAAGCTCCATCTTGATCCAGGCAGACATGCACAACATGGAGAGGCCAGATGGATTAAATGAGAGACAAAAATGCTGGCTTCTGCCATCTCCACAGGAAGAAAGTAAGTGTTACAGAAGATGACAGATACCAGATACCACATGGATCCCGCCCCAGTCTCTTGGCCCCCACTGCTGTGCCCGTGCCATGATTGCGACACTGCAGAGAAGAGGCAGGCCTGTGTGGAACCATGAAGTACAGTCACTGGGGAGGCGCTCAGCCAACTGACAAGAGCAATCAGCTGTGCCTTTGCCTAGAAAAGAGCCATGTGAGAGAAAGTGGGAGATAGAGCCGGAGGATGACCAGGATTGCCTTCTTACCTCCCAATACCTGCGTCTGCTATCCCTAACATTTCTGGGCATAGGAATGCACTCCTAAGGCTTTTCCTCCAGGAGATAAAGGACCTCTGCTTTGAAGAGACACATTTTGGAGTAACTTTGAAAAATGCGATGCTATTTTCATTACAAGTGATGCTGGGAGGTCCTTAGCCACTGAGTCCCACAAGCACCACTGTGATGGTTAGCACAACCAGATATTAGAATGTGAATTTCCAGGAAGCCAGTGACAGGAAGCCATTGTTCTGAGGATGCATAGTCAGGCCTTGAAAGTTTATTTGGAAAATTAAAGGAAGAGTTCATTGAGCCTCTCAACCTGCCTTTTTTCTCACCACTGGGACCACGAGACATTCTGTCTCCAGTAACATATGAAGTTGACAATCTACTAACCAATACCCTTAGCAAATTTATGTCTTGAAAAAAAAAACTTAATTTGTTACGGTGATGAAAATTCAGTACATGGAAGTTCAGTGTAGGCCATAAATAGGAATATTCTATTTATGCTGCTATCCTAATTTATGCTTTGCCTATCTGTCTGTCTGTCTGATACACTCTGTCTTTGATTGGTGGTGCTAATTAGGCAGGAGGGCTCACGTCCTGACATGACAACAATCAAGGAGTCCTGTGATTTGACAATGCTGTTGTTATTTGTAATGCAAAGTTGTTTGGTCCTACAGTCTATGACAGTTATGGAGGTATCTTCCTAGAGATAGATAAAGGCTTAATGAGCAGGACTTTAAATTGGCAAGAATATGGGAACCAGAATCAAGGAATATTAAAACTAGAAGGAGATGGCTTTCAACAAAAGAAAGAAAGAAAGAAAACTAGAAGGAGGGGCTGGGCAGTGGCGCTGGAGATAAAGTGCCTGCGCTAACCTAGGATGGACCGCGGTTCGATCCCCCCGTTCCCCATATGGTCCCCTGTGCCTGTCAGGAGCAACTTCTGAGCGAACAGCCAGGAGTAACCCCTGAGCGTCACCGGGTGTGGCCCAAAAACCAAAAACAAAACAAAACAAACAAACAAAAAAACTAGAAGGAATCTCATAAACTGTTCACACTAGAGCTTTTCAAACTTATTCTTAGAAAAACAAGCCACCCTTCCATAATGTGATTTTTTTTTAAATGTATTAAGACATTTTTTTTTCTTTTGGGGTGTGTGTGTGGGGGGGGTGTGATTTTAATCCCTCCTCAACTGATGCCAGGAGTAAGGAGAAGGAGGGCCTTCAGAGATCCTCACTTGTCCTCTCTCTTACACCTCCACCATTGAGGCACCCAGATTCCATGTGGGAAACATCAATTACCTCATTGTCCAAACTGGCAATTTTACAAAATGATAAATCAAGCTTTTGGGCTTTTAAGCAATTTGACCAAAATCCCAAGTCAAATCAAGTAAAAAGAACATGAACTAGATTTTAAGTCAACCAAATTCTGGTTCAATGCTCACCCCACTGAGCTAATACAATCTTAACCATTCCACTGGCAGATATTGAAATGTGCATGAAGTGCCCCAAAAATCATCCCCAAAATTCAATAGATTGACCTGAAAACAATTATGTTTTGGAATTTGGAAAGACAGACCCCTTTATGATAATAGGTGGGCATGATACAAGTATCTTACTCCACTGCTGTCTAAAACTTTATCTTTGATTCACTAAGTATGATTCACATATCTATCTTTTTATTTTGATGAGAAAATAGGTTTTAATATATTTCAACCTTATTTTTTATTAAAAAGCTATCGATGTATATAGGGGCAATTTTGGATGAAACCTTGGAGAAAAACTCTAGAGGTTGTCCATAAAGAGTTAAAAGCATGTCTTCATTTGGTAAGCATCCCATCCCACTGCATTCGAAATGAGTGACATATGTGAGAAAAATCACATTTTATAAGGTAATTTAAATAACATTTTAACCAGAACAAGAAAAAAAACAGCACAGAAAAATCACACAATGTAGATACTCTAAAAAAAAAAAAGTATTTTTGAGGATCCAAAGTACTATATCTTTTATTTAAATATATACCCAGGAGAGACTGCGATAGTTGCCAGTGAGGAAGATCCTACCCCAAAAGAGCTGTCCAAGGAATATTGGTTAGGATGGCAAAATACTATTGATACTATGGAGGGTGTGTGTGAAGGGTGTGTGTATGAGTGGAGGGGTGGAGGGGGAGAAAAGAAGATTGAAAGCTTATGACTCAGAATCTTGGATACCAGACTTGGCAGCAAAAATAGGAAATATGTTCTTTATCTGGCAAGAATAGGCTGCATAAATTTGAAATTGCTAACTGACTGAATTGAAAAAGCCATTCAGATTTAGAGAAGGATTAGGTGAAGGTAGAGGGTTGAGAGGGAAATTGATCTTCTCCCAAGTGTTGCTTTACATGTGACATTATGGAAGAAATATTCACCCTTCTAAACATACTCTATGTGCTAAATAAAAACCCATAGAACTTTGCCTACGTATCCTCAAATTGTGATTTTATTTACATTTTTCTTTCACTCACACTCTTAAATTTGTGTGATAAAAATGATACCAGCTTAAAAGTTAAATTGTGACTATTTTACAGTTTCTTAAATTACCTCTGCCCTTTGCTTAATTTCAGGCAGCAGTATATTCAACTTTACTTAGCGGTTAAATGGATGCAGTCATATTAAAAGTTAAAAATATAAGTACAAATTAGTAGTTCTAAATAATGAAAGCTAATCAACATTTTTTTACCCATTAAAGCTCATAATCCCTAAGTAAATAACCAAGAGTTTTCTTTTACGTACTTAATTGGAGTGTTATTTATATACCATACTGTTTAAATATAACTCTCTGAAGCTGACATTAAGACATGTTTATAAACATTAAAATTTTCTTTTGAATATGCTACTATGGAAAAGAGGTTATTCATTCATATTAACATTGAACTTTAAATAATTTGACTTTACATATTTTACAATTTTGAAATAAACATATCTTGATAGCTCACTTCAAAGAAAGAGCAATTCATAAAACAAAACAAGAGTCCAGAGAGTTAGTATAGTTGGTAAGGAACTTGGCTTGATGCAGTATACCTGGGTCTGATCCTGGTACCACATATAGTCTTCAGAAATATTCCAGGAGTATCCCTAAGCACACAGCCCTGAGCAAATCTGGGTGTGGCCCCTCAAAGCAAAATAAATAAATAAAACACCCAAAAATGTTCTCAAAATCAGATTATCTTAAGTAATCAGTGGCAAATTACATTACAAGGTCACTAAAAAGCAATGGTTTATAAACATATCAGTTTTATCCTAAAAATGAAGTACTGTTACATCATAATTATGGATTATTACTAAAAATGCTTATTGATTTGAAACCCAGTAAGCAGTAATGTATTATATATCAAAAACTTTACTTTCAAACCATAAGTAGTTATTACTATTTCAAAATTAACTGGTAAGAATAGTACCATTTTAAGTTTGACTATATATCAAATATTTAGCCTTCAAATTCCTCCATCTAGTTCTGCACTCACTCTACTATCTCCTGTTTAACAACTTTGGCAAAGCTCCAACGTTAAACTCCAATTGTCAAACTGTTAGACAATATGAGTAAAAAGGTAAATGACATTGCATGATTATTAGACTGCACAGACATCTGCGAAGGTCACTGGCAATGGCCAGTGCTCATTCCCTGAGTACAATCCGAGACCTTCCCCTTCATAGGTTTCTTTCATACGTCAATATGTGTTGTCAGACATTAGAAACTTACATGTCTCCATGCCCTCATCATCATCATCTACTACTGGTTTGTCATAAGACTTGTCAATGGCAGCTCGGAAACTCTCGTTGCATCCTCTTCCTCGAATAATCCTTGGCCGTGGACGATGGAAAGGAATATCCCCATTTAATGTCACCTCAGCCACTGCTGTCTGCAAACTCTCTAAGGAACTGGACTTCTTCAGACCTAGTGAAGGTCCCACATCTCTACTGGGGGAACCTTGGAATTTTATAAAACAAAACAATAGAGTTAGTGAGGAGATATTACATACCATGCTATTAATAAATAGTGAAAAACGCTAGGAATCTAAGAAGTCATTTGTTAATGATGTATAAAAATAGATAGGTAAAGTAATATTACTAATTTCAGTTTTTCTCAAATTTCCATATAATATGTCTAGTTTTACTTTGGTGTGGTTACAATCTACATATGTAGAGAAATGAAATTGACCATTGAAATCATATAGTACTATGTCAATGCTAAATATACATTATTTTTCATTAGGAAAAACTAGTGAATCAGCTTTCAATTTTATTTCAGAACATAAAATGTGTCAATATAACTTGCTTAAAGCCATTTAAATATTGTACAATAACTAGAATAAACCAGAAGCTCATTGGAAGAGTGGAAATCAGAAGACTAAATAAAAGTAATAAAAAAAAACTTGATACTTTCTTTAATCTGTTTTGGTAAATTGTTACCAAACGTAAAATTATTTACCAAATTTTAGTGCCTTAATGGTGAGAGTGCAAAGGCATTTTGTCACCTCAGAACTGTAAGCACTAACATTACTACAACCTTGTTTTCTATACTATAGAAAAAAAAATTTGTTTTGTTTTGTTTTTGGGTCATACCCGACATCGCTCAGGGGTTACTCCTGGCTCTGTGCTCAGAAATTGCTCCTGGCAGGCACCAGGGGACCATATGGGATGCTGGGATTTGAGCCACCGTTGGTCCTGGGTCAGCCGCTTGCAAGGCAAATGCCCTACCGCTGTGCTATCTCTCCCGCCCCCCAAAATTAGCTTTTTAAAAACACTTAATGGTTCCATCAGTAGGGTGCTTGCTTCCCATGCAGCCAACTTGAATTCAATCCCCAGCACCCAATATGGTTCACCGAGGCCTGTCAAGGAGTGATTATTGAGCACTG
The DNA here is from genome assembly GCA_004027635.1 of Crocidura indochinensis. Lineage (NCBI taxonomy): Eukaryota > Metazoa > Chordata > Mammalia > Eulipotyphla > Soricidae > Crocidura > Crocidura indochinensis. The sequence goes on along the minus strand of PVKC010042478.1, from coordinate 6,625 downwards.
CTGGATATGGTCCCAAACCAACAAGAAATGCAACTACAAATTTAAAAATGATTCACAATAGAATGTATAATGAAACAAATGAAGTTCTTAAGTCTATTCATTATTGTGCATATTCAGCAACATGAAGTAAAAAAGAGCACAAAAAATATATATCATTAAGACATTAGTAAAGCTTTGAACCAGGTAGAAACCAAATTGTGGGAAACTTTTACGTTCTGTGGAATAAGCAACACAGAGAAACACACTATCTAATGGCTCTCTGTGGTGAGAACTAGAGGAAAAAATAGAGACAGATATGGAAACATATCCAGACCTGGGAATCATACCACCTTCTTAATAAATTAAATACAATCAGTAGGAAGATGAATAGTTATCTAAAAATAGATAGAACATCAAGAATATGGATATTAAAATTTGGGCTCTATTTTTTAAGATCTAGGGCAGGTAAGTCTGAGATAATTCCAACAGTACCCTTGGCTTTATACAGCAATCAGAATGGATTTCTTTAACCAAGTAAGACAACCTCATCTATCACTGCTTGGCCTGACTCTCAGAGGTAGGCAAATTTAGAATATACCAGCTTAGCAACACCACCTGGGCAACCCATGTTATAGAACTAGTCATTCTCTTACACAGTTTTAAAGACAGGCAAGAAAAATGGGAGTCTATAAGAGACAGATAGTTTATCTCTACATGGGGTCATCAGCCCATATGCTGACCAATAATTTAGGAGCAGACATTTTATCACATAGAAGAAAGATAGTTTTGACACTGGCTTTCCAGACTCAATATAAAACAAAATGCAAATTAAATTATGAGTCAAAAAAGGATTCACTTACGTATGTCTTTCACCTAATTTTCACATGAGATATTATTTTTAAGTCAGAAAAAATATGGTAAAAACGGAACATAGTCTGAATAGTAGACAGATGATTCTAATGAAGATAAATTATTTTACTTTGGAGAGAAAGACAATTTGCTAAATTTCTTGAGGCAGGCTTGTAGATATTTGCTTATTTTATGAAAAAAGTTCACATAAAATATTTTTAGGATAATCAATTGTCTACTTTCTTTGGATAACACTGTAATTTGAGGGGGGGGGAATTCAGCTGACGCTCAGGGGTTACTCAGGGCTATGTTCCTGGCTTGGGGAACCATATAGGATCCTGGGAATCAAATCAAGGTTTATCCTGGATCATGCCTGGCAAATGCCCTACTGCTGTGCTATCGCTCCGGTTCTAGCACTGTAATTTTTGATATTATCCTTTAAACACTCATAAAAGCCATATCACTGAATAAAAATGGAATTTTTTATGGAGCAACATAAAAAAGTATGACATCAAGGAATCAAACATAATAAAAATAATGAGAAAGGATCATTACTGGACAAGAACATTAACCACTATACTTCTTACAATATTTCCAAATAATGTACCACTAATTTGTCATAATTTAGGACTTTTTATTTGGGTCTTATAAATACATTAAGACAGGGGCCAGAGCAATAGTAACAGGTAGGCTTGTATGCAACTGAACCAGGTTCAATTCACTGCATCCCATATGGTCCTCTGAAACCTCAATTAGAAGTAATCCCTGGGCACACTCCTGAACAGAGTAAATTCTGAGCACCACTGGCTGTGACCAACAAAAAATGAAAACAAAACAAAAAATCATAAGATAAATATTTTTCACTTCTGTGGGCTTGATGGAGCGATTTCTAAGTGCAGAGCTAGGAGTAACTCCTGAACACTGCCGGGTTTGTCCCCCCCATCCCCCCAAAAAGGACTGGCCTTTATTCACACAGGAGTTTTAATTTTAAAACTTATGTAAATTTCTTAAATTATGCTATATTCAGTTATGTGTCTATGTCACATTTAATTATCAAATGGTTAGAATTCTGGAGTGATAGCACAGTAGGCTGGGCATTTGTCTTATACATGACTGAGCCAGGTTTGATCTCTGGTACCCCATCTGATCCCTGGGAGTTCCCTGCCCCCAAAAGGGTAGAAACCGACTTTTAATCCTATATTTGTCTCTCTTCTTTCAAAAAGTAAATCTATCTTCTAAATATGAAACAAAATTTGCAAATCTAGAAGTAAAAAGACTAAACTATTTTTCCTACTCCTATCTATGAATACTGCTCTTAATGAAAAGAAGTAGAGGATATTTGCAAGCAGCAAAGAAAATAAAACTTAGTTTTTATTTATTTATTTTTGTTTGTTTTGGGGACCACATCCGGTGACACTCATTGGTTACTCCTGGCTATGCACTCAGAAATTGCTCCTGGCTTGGGGGACCATATGGGACACTGGGGGATCAATCGAACTACAGTTCATCCTAGGTCGGCTGCATGCGAAGCAAATGTCCTACTGCTGTGCTACCACTCTGGCCCCATAATTTAGCTTTTTATTATGAAAGACCTTTGGCTAGACTGATAATGATCTACAAAGTAATACCAACAGAAGTCTGTCAAAATCACTGGACTACCTGAAAAACTAATAATCTTGACAATTCAGGTAACTGGAAGAAATAAAAATAACTTAAAATCTATTCCTTGCCTAATATTAAAAGGTAGAGCGTGGACTTAGTTTACATATTTTATTTCTATAGATTTAGAAACAATAGACCAAAGAACACTTTGGCATATGTATACTATTTTTCTTCTCCCAAGATCACCAATTTAAATTGACAATTGGCACAGCTTTCACATAGGCGTTACAACAAAACACAACTTTAATATCTGCCATTAAAAAATATGAAAAATGCATAGCTAAAATCGATAATAAAATCTGCCTTCACACAGGGAAAATTATTCAATGCCTTCGGTATGAATTTGGATATTATTATTCTCTTAAAAATCATGATAAATTGTTCTTTTTCTTTCAATTGTAGGATTGGTTAATTAAATTCGCTCATATTATCTAATTGACATAGGAGAGTCATGCTCCATAAAATAAACAAAACAATTTGGTTTTCATGAACAATAAGATTACTTTTCGAAAAGGACTAAATAGCCATAACTCCAAAATCTTATTACTAATTTACATATGAAAACTATCAAATAAATTTTTATTTGGCCTTGTTTTAGAATTTCAATGAATTGTGTTTGATAAGATAAATAACGACATCATAAGACTGCAACTATCGTTAATTGCCTTGCATTTCAGTTAATTCTATGATTTATTGCATGTACTTTTTACAATCTATCTTTTACTCGACAAGATGTGAAAATTCTGACCATATTCATGATAATTTCTAAATATGTATTAAACATATATATTTCTCAAGCAGGCTAAAGATAATGACTAGTGCAGGTTACAAAGGTGAATTAAAGCTAATTAGTGCTGAGTGGTATAACTTCATCATACTTGAGCCAGGATAATTTAGAATACAATCTCAAACATACAGTAATAAATCATATATGTTCAATTATACAAATCACATTACTTTAATTAAATATACTTTCCATCTAAAATAACAGAAAAAGTAAAATCTACTCTAACATAAGGCCTTCCTCACTATAATTACTTCTATGGAATCGTATGAGCAGTCTTTTAAAAAAGGAGCCCTATATAGTTATAGAGTAGAGGTAGAAAAATGCAAAACCCACTCAAAGACTTCACAAAGTTAAGATAAGGAAGTGTATTCATTATGCAATCTAGTACAATGCCAGGTAACTATGAGTTAATTCTTGCATCTGAAAAAGAATTTCTGAGTAAATAATAATAGCATTTTGTCATTTGGCAAAAAAATATTTATATTTGTGCTATTACCCTTTAGATCAATCTTTGAGGCGAATATCAAGAAGTCAACTAGATATCAAACAGATAAATTAAGAAGTTAAGAGTCTATCTCTAGAGATTATATTTTCCAAAATGATTTTTGTATGTGTGAAGAAAACATTCTAACTTCAATGTAATTGAGAAAATCTAGGTTGCTCTCACATTCTTGAAGCAATGAATTATATTTCCATTTAATAAATACTATACTGATAAATTTCTTCTAACAAAATTTTTTTCTTCGTATACAACTTGATTTTCTACAATAAAAACATCTGTGCAAGGCTAGAATATTTATGTTTACATGTGGTATGATTGGCAGCTCTATAATTATGATAAGCTCCTTGGTTCACAGTTACTATGGCAACAGTCTAACTGTCCATTCTTACCTGCTTTCTGGTCATCCACTGTATTGAGTTTAGTCTCGTCAGCTACTGTTAAAAGGTAAATGTATAATGGTTAGCCCAGTTAGTCCCCACAGCCCAACATGCATCAATGTTTCCCAGATTTTTTCAGTTAGGTGGCAATTCTTAGATAATATTTCATGCAAATAATATGAAACATCAAGCAAACATCCGAATCAATAAAAGGGGGAAAAGCAGTGTCTCCATGCAATATGCCAGTCACTTCATTTCACAGACATGTGTGTTATTTATATGTTAGCATATCATAATTAGCCAAGACAATGCATCGCCAAATTTTTCTTTTACTCATGTGATAAATTAATGCTTTTAGTCTTGAGTATATACAGCCACCAGAAAACAGCAGAAGTTATAGTTGATTAACAAAGGTTTTTTTTTTAAATCATTCAGTTTGTAGATATAATTATTTTATATTTTTGTTGGTTTTGGTGGATTTGGAATTAAAAAGAGACACTACCTGATTGGTGTGTGAGCAATTATGGTTATTTTCATCCTCTCATTTGCTTTGAAATACAAATCATTACTTTAATTAAATGCCTTAATTATCAAATTTTAAGCATTTTGATTAAACAAGTCTTTAAAAATAGCAATGAAAGATATGAAGTAACCAAATTCTAGACATGGATTGAGATAATGGTTTCTCTCCAAAACTTTTCCTTCTTATTTAAAAATCTCACAATGAACCAAATACTATTTCAATGAAATTGATTTTAAACAGCTAAAGTGTTAAAACATTTCATTTTTTTCAAATAACGAGCATGAATATCGCATGATAAGCACATGTGTTTGTTTCTTTTCTCATCAGAAAACATATATATTAACATATTGCACATTATGTAAACATGCCACTTATGAGTAAGATAGTTATCTAAAAATCAGAGAAAAACTAATTTTTGCCAAATCGTCACATTTCACATTTGTTTTCTCTATTGCTTAAAGTAAACAGACATGTGTTTGAGACCATCAATTTTAATCTGAAAGCATCTAAACCTTATTTAGATAAAGATTCATGGAGATTGTACTCACTACCTAAATCCATGCTTTTTGATTTTCTCGTTTTAACGAAATCCAATTGACTGGCATCTGAAAATTGCTTTGTGCGTTTTTCTGACATACTCTGACGTCCAAATCCTTCCCGTTGAAAAGCAAGAACTGGATCAGCATCTGGACTCAAAGAGCTGGTATGAAGAGAAAGATAAACATAATTACCAAAAATGGGAGACATCTAATTTAGAAATATCCATACATACATAGCTGTGGGTATGGATATATGCAACTATAGATTTCTACATGTGTAATATAGTATACATGCTCATGTATACATATACTACAAAAGATTTAAATAAAAATAACAAAACTAAAGTCCATTAAAATTTGACTGTATAACACTAATGGGAACATATATCACTAACTTATACTAAATTAATTTATGCTAACTTTTCATAAGAGCTATTTACTCACTGATACACTTCATTCTATTTGATGGTTTCACTATTTCTAAGTCATTACAAAAATGAGTCTGATTATTTTTGACACTGGAAGAAAAGATTATTTGAGGAAAACTACTTAAAATAAATTTTGGGAACAACAAAATAAACATTCAAATTATAGTGGAATAGAACATTTTAAAGTGATGTCAAGTATCTTTATTATTAAGATATTAAGCATCTTTAATATCGTTATCTGGTATTTCAGAAAGTTTAAATAGCATCTTTATGTCATAGTCTAATGAGTAGTTTTTCTTTAATATTTAAACAAAAAGACACTAAGTTAACTATTCTTGAACCAATTTAAGAAGTTATGCTGCTATCAAAGTTGAACTATTTAGTTCTCTATAACCTCCTAAGAAAATTAGAAATTCAGAAATATAAAATAAATATTAAGGATGCACAGATTAGAAAAAAGACAGAATGAAGGGGCCCGGGAGATAGCATGGAGGTAAGGCGTTTGCCTTTCCTGCAAAAGGTCATCGGTTCGAATCCCGGTGCCCCATATGGTCCCCCGTGCCTGCCAGGAGCAATTTCTGAGCATGGAGCCAGGAGTAACCCCTGAGCAATGCCGGGTGTGACCCAAAAACCAAAAATAAATAAATAAATAAATAAATAAATAAAATAAAATAAATCTTTGAAAAAAAAAAAAAAGAAAAAAGACAGAATGCAAGGAAATTAGAAACAGCATGCCTAGGTCTAGATTTGATTTGTAGAACCCAACACAGTGCAACAATACTGATGATCATACTGGAAAACAATTGGTTGCAGAGTACACTTTAAAGTGCTTTCTGGGGCCTGGAGAGATAGCATTGCCATAGGATATTTGCCTTGCATCCTGCTGATCTGGGACAGAACTGGGTTCAATCCCCAGCATCCCACATGACCCCAGAGCCTGCCAGGAGCAATTTTTGAGTGCAGAGTCAAAAGAAACAAC
>PVKC010042477.1:0-11950 GCA_004027635.1 Crocidura indochinensis | reverse complement strand
AAAAAAAAAAAAAAAAAAAAAAAAAAAGGAATGACCAGTAGGGCAGACATTGTGGAAGTATGGGCTGAGCTGGATTCTTGAAAGGAAATAAGATTTTACTTGTGAAAAAGGTTGGGGTAGTTGAGAGCAGAGCTAAAACCCAGCAAGCAGATAGCAGCAGCATGTGTAGTTCTGGAATCTAGTATTGATTCTACTGTCCTGTCGGAGATTGGAAATATGACAGCCTGGAGAAGAATTGTGGGAATCTTCAATGTAAGCTAGAAGGATGGAGGGAAGAATCTACAGTCGGAGTGGGTGGGTGGAACCAAGAGTAAAGGCACTGGACCAATGAGTTCATTGATGGATATAGAAAAGAAAACAGAATCAAAGGAACAGATGTTTGGTGGATTTCATGTTAGGGTTTAAAGAGCCTAGACAGGAAAAGGGAACAAGCAAAGAAATGGTTAGAGAAATGGAAAAAATACCTAGAGACTTTTAACTCTTGTAAACCAAAGGTGGCTTTTTCTAGATATGTCCCTTATCACCTTTTTTTTTTATAATGACCACCCTATTAGGTCTACTTATGCAAGGCCTGCCCATCTCACTGGACAGGAATATCCAAGAGGCTACAAACAGACAACAGCTTCTGGGCTCAAGAGAGAAATTAATAGGTTGGAGCTCTTATCTTGCAAGCAGGAGGCCCTGTAACATGGACTACACCACAGGTTTCCTTCTCCCATCCTCAAGCACAAGAAAGAAGACCTCTCATCTCTAATCACAAAAAATAGGAAGGGAAGGAAGGAAGAATGAAAGAAAGATGGAAAGAAGGAAGGAAGGGAAAGAAGGAGGAAGGAAGGTAAAAAGGAAGGAATGAGAAAATAAAGAAAAGAAAGAAAAAAGTAAGTAAGTTTTTATTTATTTATTGCTCAACTGCCTCATCAGTTCTTTTTACCTAATAGAATGCTTGGGCAGACAGATGGATATTTTCAGATTGTGCAGAGTTGAAAGATGAAAGATTGTAGGGGCCAGATAGATAGTACAGTGGAAGGGGTATTGCCTTGCACATGATCAATCCAGGTTTGATTCCCAGCACCAAAATCTGTTAGGAATGGATCCTTGAGAAAAGAGTCAGGAGTAAGCCCTGAGCAACACTAGGTGTGGTCCCTCCAAAGCAAACCAAAAGATGAAAGACTGTAAATTAGACCATGGATTAGGCAATTAGACTCAAATCTGAAAGACCACTGTGAAGATTGGGGGTAGCAATCCTGTGCATGTGAGAGTTAATCAAGCCAATACGGATAAGCACTAAGTCTGGAGGCCAGCATACATGCATTTATGGATGCAGCATTTATGTGAAATTAAAGCTCAGTAAGTATTATATGATTATTATTAAAATTTCTAATAATCACTTCCAGAAATTATTTTAGTAGACAAATGTTTGATAGGCACAGTGTATCTAACAGATTGATTTGTTACTAACCAAGAAATATTCAAGAAAGATGTGTTTTGTGCCAGAGAAGTAGCTCAATGATTGAGTGCATGTGGGAGATCTGGGTTTGATAACCAGCACGACATAGTCCCCTAAGCACCACCAGGAGCAATACCACTGAACCCCACAGGGGATGGCCCAATACAAGTCAAAAAGCATAATGCCTTTAAAAGTCTTCCAACTACAAAGATTACTTCATTAAGTGTCTATCATGAAACCCAATGAAATGAGCTTTTGCAATCAAGATCTTCCCAGGCAACAAAAGATGAGGAAGAATCTCATTTCCTACTAAGGCAACTCTTAAAACTAAGTCAGCTGCCATTAGCCCTGGTGGGAACGAGTCCCTGCATATCTGAATCACAGAATTGCTAAATCTGAGATTAGTCATCCAGGGTAGGCTTTCCAGGAACTCGGGTGGCTTCAAGGATGAGCTCCATCACTAAGTATGAAAGCATTGAGCTGCAGGAGACCTGGGTTCTCATTCTGGATCTTTCCAGATCTAAACCTGACCCAGTCAACAAACTTGTCTATTTTTCAATGGACTAATTTTTCCAAAAGGAGAATTACACATGCATCAAGATGTCTGACAGAAAATTAGTTGCAAAAATGGTAGTTTCTTCCATCCCCTCATACTTGTTTCCCTGGCAAAACAATTTTGACTTTTTTAGGAGTAAGTATCTGTTTCTTCTCTCCTTGAATTTGGGCTCACCTTGAGGCTTGCTTTGCTCAATAGCATGCAGTGTAAATGACACTGGATTTTAAATTTAAGCATAAGAGCTCTCACTCTCTTAATAAGATGTGAATAAGCCCAGGAGGAACTCTAAGAAGCAGCCTTGAGAAGAAAAGAAAAGATCATGTGGAGAGAAGAACACAGCCAGTATCCAGCACCAACCACCAAACAAGTGTGGGGACATTTGAGATCACCCTACTCCAGTGAAATTGCCACATGATTGATCCTAGTCAAGACCAGAAAGAGAAACTATACCACTGGGCTCAGACCAAATTGCTGACACCAGAACCATGAGCAGATGAAATGATAGTTGCTTTAACCAATGAAAGGGTACTTTTCACACAGGACTAGAGTGATAATATGGTACCATTTAAAGCAGACATACTAAGATTTGACTGTTGTGGAAAAGGAATCAAACCATACAATCTGACAGTTGTGTGGGAGAGTATACTGTAAATCACTTACATTCAGACTAAGGGATTGTGTCATATCCTTCCCTTCCTCCCCTTCTTCTGACCCCCGAAGCTCCTCTTTTTGTAGTCTAGGCCCACTGGAACTGAAATTTTTCACCTCCTTCTCACTCTGTTAGAACTTGGCCTGGAGGATAATGGGCAGATAGGAAGTGGCTCAGGACTGACTCAGCAGTCCTTCCTCTGAGTCAGAGGTATCTGTTCCCAGTCTGTGGTTCCAGAGGATGCTCATTTGTTCATTCATTCATTTCTTCATCCACCCATCCATTCATTCATTTCTTCAGCCATACCTCGGGAGCTGGCATGTGCACAGTCATGCCCAAAAAGTGATGCAAAGAGGGAGTGTCTAGCTATGATGAGTCTCTAGGTGGTTATGTACAGGCAAATAAAGAGGAACTCACCCAACTGCTTCTTTTCTCAGCATCTTTCTGTGGCATCCTACAGATCCTGGGCTTTTCTGGAAGTGGCTGGTACTTTAAATAAAGGAAATAAAAAGATACTATAAATAAAAGGAATATAAATAAATATAATATATTATAAATATATAATATAATATAAATATATTAATATATTTGAATAAATAAATATAAATAAAAGGAAATAAGGATTTCAGTGTGGCCAATGAGGAGGGGGTAGACCCTAAAAGTGGCCAATAGACCCCCTCTTTTAAATGTTTTTATGAAGAAACTAATGTCTGAGAAGTTAAAGAACAGAGGTATTTTAGATATATTTTAGGTATATAACCATATAACAAATATGGTTATATTTGTTAAACACCTATGTGGTGTCAGGCACATCTTGAGTTTGAGAAATAGAGTGAAGAAGAGAAATGAGAAATGGATGTCTGGGGATTCTACATTTTCAAAGGATGCAAGACAGCTAATATGATCCAAGACAAGAGTATATTTTGGTGTTAGAAAAAACAAGACAGGTGGGGCCGGTGAGGTGGCGCTAAAGGTAAGGTGTCTGCCTTGCAAGCGCTAGCCAAGGAAGGACCGAAGTTTGATCCCCCAGCATCCCATATGGTCACCCTAAGCCAGGGGCAATTTCTGAGCACTTATCCAGGAGAAACCCCTGAGCATCAAATGGTGTGGCCCAAAAAACCAAAAAAAAAAAAACAAAACAAAACAAAAAAATAAAATAAGAAGAACAAGACAGGAAAATGGGAGAGGGGTGGCTGGATGTGGGGGAGAGTGGTGAATAGCTAGGAAAAAACTCTTTGATGATATGGTCTTTGAGCTGAGTTCGGACTCATGAGGTGCTAATAACACTTCAGAAAATTAGAAGAATAAAAAATAAATAAATAAAAATAAATTAAAAAAAGAAAATTAGAAAAGTAATTAAACAGCTAGAAGTGGGGAGGGGGTTATTAAAGAAACAAGATGGGAAGCCTGGAAATGAGCAGTAAGGAGAAGAAGGGGATGACCAAGAGAGAGGCAAAGACTTGACCACCCAGGACTTTGTAAAACCATGATAAGGAACAAGCAATCTATATTTTGCAGAGTGCTTGTAGGATAAGTCTAAAGTGATAAAGACATGACTGACAATGATGGAGGGTGGCGGGATATTGGGTCATATAAGTAATGCTCAGGATCTATTTTTAACTTTCTTGTTTGTTCTTGAAGAAGTCATATGTATTGCCAGAGATCAAACCAATCTTAGCAACATGTAAGGCAAGTGCCTTACTCCTAGACAATCTCTCCAGCCCCATGACTGACATTTACAAGGATCAATCTGGACTTAATGAAGACTGGATATCAAGGGTCAAGAGTGAAACGAAGAAGATAGTTTATTAACTGTGAGAACTCTCACAGTTTATTAACATATGAGAACGCTCTATGATAGATTGCACTACTATGCCCATTCTGTGGAGGAGTGAAACATGCCCCAGACTACAGAATTGAATATAAACATACAATCCCCAGACTTTTCAGTAGAAATTCTCCCCACATAGTCCACAGTTTTGTTAAGATGCTTAGTCCTGGCTGGGCGGTGGCACTGGAGGTAAGGTGCCAGCCTTGCCTGCGCTAGCCTAGGATGGACCTCGGTTCGATCCCCCGGTTTTCCATATGGTCCCCCAAGCCAGGAGCAACTTCTGAGCGCATAGCCAGGAGTAACCCCTAAGCGTCACTGGGTGTGCCCCCCCCAAAAATAAAGATGCCCAGTCCTCCCCTGTGATAATTTTCTTTTATTAGCATCCTATTTTGAAACATAAAGTGTCAAGCCTGGAAGCTGTAGTAGATTGGAAGTCCCTTGAAGGCAGAAATGTATCTTATTATGGATGTGGAATAGTCTCTGACATTTAGTTCTTTTTTGTTTTGTTTTGTTTTTGGGGGGCCACATCCAGTGATGCTCAGGGGTTACTCCTGGCTCTGAGCTCAGAAATCACCCCTGGATTGGGGGACCATATAGGTCGCCTGGGGATCTAATCATGGTCTGTCCTAGGTTAGCACGTGCAAGACAAATGCCTACCGCTTGTGCCACCACTCTGGCCCCAGTCTCTGACATTTAGGAGGTGCAGCTTAACAACCTGATGAATGAATGAATGAGTTCCAGTCACAGGAGGTGTTTTTGTTCTTATTTTTTCTTTTTTTATATATTTTAGTTAAACACCTTGATTACATACATGATTGTGTTTGGGTTTCAGTCGTGTAAAGAACACCACCCATCACCAGTGCAACATTTCCATCACCAATGTCCCAAATCGCCCTCCTCCCCACTCTACCACCACCTGTACTCTAGACAGGCTTTCTATTTCCCTCATACATTCTCATTATTAGGATAGTTCAAAATGTAGTTATTTCTGTAACTAAACTCATCCCTGTTTGTGGTGAGCTTCATGAGATGAGCTGTAACTTCTAGCCCTTCTCTCTTTTGTGTCTGAAAATTATTATTGCAAGAATGTCTTTCATTTTTCTTAAAACCCATAGATGAGTGAGACCATTCTGCGTTTTTCTCTCTCTCTGACTTATTTCACTCAGCATAATAGATTCCATGTACATCCATGTATAGGAAAATTTCATGACTTCATTTCTCCTGCCAGCTGCATAATATTCCATTGTGTATATGTACCACAGTTTCTTTAGCCATTCGTCTGTTGAAGGGCATCTTGGTTGTTTCCAGAGTTTTGCTATGGTAAATAGTGCTGCAATGAATATATGTGTAAGGAAGGGATTTTTGTATTCTGTTTTTGTGTTTCTAGGGTATATTCCTAGGAGTGCTATAGCTGGATCTGGATCGTATAGGAGCTTGATTTCCAGTTTTTCCAGTTTTTGGAGGAATCTCCATATCACTTTCCATAAAGGTTGAACTACACGGCATTTCCACCAGCAGTGGATAAGAGTTCCTTTCTCTCCACATCCCCACCAACACTGTTTGTTCTCATTCTTTGTGATGTGTGCCAATCTCTGTGGTGTGAGATGGTACCTCATAGTTGTTTTGATTTGCATCTCCCTGATGATTAGTGATGTGGAGCATTTTTTTCATGTATCTTTTGGCCATTTGTATTTCTTCTTTGTCAAAACATCTAATCTCATCAAAAAATGGGGAGAAGAAATGGACAGACTCTTATTTTTTTCTTTTCTTTAGAATCACAACTGGTGGTGCTCAGGGGCTATTCCTGGCTCTGTATACAGGAGCGACCTCTGGTGGTGCTTGGAGGACCTGATATAGAGCTGGGGATTCAAACCTGGGTTGGCAGAATGCAAGGCAAGTGTGTTAATTCCTATACTATCTCCTTAGTCCCACAGAGGTTGTCTGAATTAATATCTACCCTCCCACCCACACACAACAGGCTAAACATTTTCTTTTTTTTTTTAATCTTTTTTATTTGGGTCACACCCGGCAGTGCTCAGGGGTTACTCCTGGCTCCATGCTCAGAAATTGCTCCTGGCAGGCACGGGGGACCATATGGGGCACCGGGATTCAAACCAATGGACCTTTTGCATGAAAGGCAAACGCCTTACCTCCATGCTATCTCCCGGGCCCCGCTAAACATTTTCAAGACAGAAAATGCCTTTCCCAAAGTCAGACAACAGAGTTTGAATGAGATATAAGCATTTGAAATCTACCCAACTACTATGCCACCTCCAACTTATCTGTTTAAGACAGATTTCCTGGTTTTACCTTTCATTTAGTTTAACTGGCCCTCAGGGTTAGTCCCAAGGTCTAGTGTCTATCTCCCAAGGTATAGTGTCCCAAGGTCTATGATGTTGGGAGTATGCAGAGCCAATAGGCAGGTTCAACCTGGGCTTGGAAATACGTTTTCACTTAGAAAATTAAATTGAGTAAATTAAATTCACATGTGATGGGAAGAAAATATTCTGATGTCTTTTAGAACTTCTGGAATAGCTATTTGACTAGAGTTTAATGTCGAAAGAAAGAATGTTCAGACTGTCCAGGGTGTGGTCAGGAGCCTTGAAGCACAGAGAGGCCATCTTGGGATTTAGCAGAAAGTAAATTTGGAGGACACCATGGGGAATGAGCTTTCTGTTTCTAGTAAAAAAACCCTTTATAATTGGACAACCATCCTGTGGGGCTTTGCTCACTGACTGCAGAAACAAATTTTTTGTCCATGTCCAAACTTCTGGGGTACCCAAAGGTATATTCTAGATAGGAGAGACGAACATTCCAGGAACCTTGGGGAAGGAATGTGCTACTTTATAAATAAATTCCTTTGTGCTCCCTTAAAATGAATTCACTTGTTGATGTTTCAAGAAGGTTATGTCACCAAGAACTTAGTCTTTCCCAAGGGCTATGGTATCTCAAATTTAGTTTGGCTATTGCCATCTTTGGAGGTGCTGGTTATAGTAATAGTTGAATCAATTTTGAAGGACAGTCATCAAACTTGTGACACAGGTGCTTAAGAGACAGTGCAAAGAGAAGCTCATGTTTGTTGTGTGAGGCTCTCAGTTGTCTCCCTTGGCCTGTGAACCAATACCAGGAGATATTGCCTTTATGGGGTGCCAACAGCACTGTCCTGCCCTGCTGAATCCTAAGCACTAAATCTTCAGAAAGCACTGCTGTGGAGACTCCAAGAAAACAAGCAAGCCAAATCACCCCTCTGTGGTATATTTTAATTGTCTTATATCAATGATGTTTTTAATGAACACAGTGGGCTGAATTATATCCGATTATACCTGGTATGTTATATATTATGCCTTCTCCTCACAGTTTTTTCTCTTTCCTCCTCTTTGTCCCCCGATTTATTGTTTCCTAAAGCTATGTCAAGATACACTATGGGATCATGTGTGAGTATGGGTATTGCAAAACTGTTTTAAAAATGAGTTTAAAAGTATTTTTTGTGATATGTGATCCAAAAATGCTTGCTATGCATACCTATTAAATATACTCACATACCAAGCATCCCATACAACTTTTTCTGGTAAAAGGACTTCCAAGAGGAGAACCTTTAAAAAGCCCCATTCTAGTGTAAGAAGGCAGAGAATTACAGAAAAAAAATTGTATACAGGTGAAAATACAGATGGAGGCCTATAGAATATCAGAGCTCTTCAAGTATGGTGGATAGATGGCAGGGTGGAAATTTAAAGCAGTGCACAGGTCCAATTTTTTTCAGTGTGTCTCTAACTGCAGGAATCAGATTGGTTAGCAATTGCATTAAGATTAAAGATGGGGTCTCATGTGGTGATGGTCTGGGTCAAAGAAAGAGGCTCCCCTTTCTGAACCTGTCAACTCAGGCTCACTCCAACTCCAACTCCAGCCAAATCTGTCTTCTCTGGTGATACTGAGCCTTGTCACACACTTTTCTTTACAGCATCACATGCTCCACCCATGGTTAGGACAGACCCTGGCTCTGCAACCTCTGAATACTCCCAAGGTCTGGAATGACTGACTCATGACCAGAGTAAGGGCACTGGAAAGCACCTTTACAGCATTTCATGTGGGAAAGGGGTTCCATGACCAGTGGGAATGTACTTGGTGAAGTAGTAAAAAAAAAATATCAATGTGTCAGGGGCGTTCAGGACAGAGACTTTCACAGATACAGTTCCACAATCTCCACTTTAGACTATGCCAGTTGTCCAAGTGGGTCTCCTCTGTCTGGCTTCTGGGATTCTCACTTTTCATTCCCTGTGTCCACTACAATCCCCGTTTCTAACTTTCCAATCTATATGTTCCAAACTGATCGTGAGTTGGGAGATCAAATCATTGAGATGCAACCAACAAGTTCTAGGCTAATAAAACAGGGTAGATGGTATCAGATACATCACACATTGTAAACTATTTTGGGGGTGGGGGTGCACACCGGCATTACTCCTGGCCTTACTCTGCCTTCAGAAATCACTCCTGGCAGGCTTGGGGGACCATATGGGATGCGGGGGATTGAATATAAACCTGTCCTGGGTTGGCTGAATGCAAGGCAAATGCTCTACTGCTGTGCTATCACTCCAAGCCCCTGTAAACTTTTTTAAAAAATGGTTTATGAAAATGGATTCATTTTCATATAGGTATTGGGTTTCAGTATAAAGTTAATTTCTGATACTGAACTGGAGAAAATGATTTTAGTCTCCTGCAATAATTCTATGATCACGGGCATCCCTGGTAGGCATGTATGAATAACTGCAGGCAGAACTGGCTAATGCTGAGAGTCATCTTGAGTTCTCCCAGCTCTTCGGGCTTTTGGAGTCTCTGTTAAACAATCTCACTTTGCAGTTTTATGGGAGTAAAGGCAAAGTCTAAGGACAGTAGATTGCAACAACAAAACAAAAGATGGTAGAACTTGTGCTTAACACTATTTCCCTCCCTGCCTTTCCATCATAGCTCTCTTTCCTCCTCCTGGTCTCCTGATGCATTGTTTCCTAAAGCGTTTGCAAGACTTTTTAAAATGTGTTTAAAAGTTATTTTTTGTGATATGTGATCTCAAAATATTGCTATGTATACCTATTTCACACACTCATATACGCAGCATCACATAACTTTCACTGGTGAAAGGGGTCCCAAATGGAAAACCTTTAAAGAGACCCCAATCTAGGGGCCAGAGCAATAGTACAATGGATAGAGCATTTGCCATGCATACAACTGACCTGGGTTCCATTCCCGGCTCCATCCAATATGGTCTCCATAGCCTGTCAAGAGCGATTTCTGAGCACAGAGCCAAGAATAAACCCTGAACACCACTGGGTGTGGCCCAAAAATCAAACGAGAAAAAAAAGCCCCTATTCTAGGGTAAAATGGCAAAGAATTACAGAAAAAATATCAGCCAGAAAACCTGGGTTTTAAACACAACCCATTACTGACCATGTGACCATAAACAATTAAACTGCCCACTAGATCCTCTCCGCAATTGTAAGTACTAAGAAAAGGTTACTCCATGGCCTGTGAAGTTCATCTATTCCTTTCATGGCACTTTTGAGTTGGCAAGGCATTGGCAAATTTTCCTTTGCTTCTTAAATATCCTGACATTCAATCAAAAAATAAGCAGTGCTGGTGGTCTTTTCTAAGATCTTTCCAGATGGAAGCTTGAGAGAATGAGGGAACTTCCAAGTCCAGGGGGGCACATCTGCTCCTGCTCTTCAACCTCTTCCTGGCACATTCAGGCCAACAAGAATACAAGATTCCACTGCTTCTCGGCCTTTTGGCTGAGATCAAGTGAAGAATACAAAGTTCCATGCATGCTCTTTCCCCATCTCTGTGAGGGAGCCCCATGGAAGTCTAGAGCTCCCCTATCTAGAAGTTTGACATGAGACAACTGTTCCGATTGTGCACCAGAATACCCCTTGGCTCCAGCTTCCAGAAATACAAACTGCCAAGCTGTGAAATGGTCTGTGAGGCAGGATTGGGTCAGCATCTTGCTCTACCTTGTCATTCTGGTACCAGACTTACTTTTAAATTATTATTCTCAATTGCTTTTCAGAGCATTTTAAACTTCACTATCATCCTCCAAACCCTTAGCTTCTTCCATTCTTAATGAATTGGTTCTAAACCCTCCCAACCTTCCCTTGACCATCTTTACATACATAGCATGACATCCTGCCCATCACACATTTCCTCCTGAGCTTCCTGTAACTGTCTGATCATGCCTGATAAAGTCAGACTGTGATTTCCTACAAAGCCTTGTCCAACACCTTCAAGCATCAGAACAAGAGATAAAATGGTTTTTGATCTACCTATTTGAAATTCAAAAATAAAATCAAATACAATTCAAAGCCAAAGTTTGCACAGTGGGTATCACAGAGCAGGAAAAGGCCCAAGACCATTTGTATCTTTCTGGATGTACCAAATTTCCCTTTGGCAGAAGTCGATCATGACCAGTGACTTCCTAAGACAGTTTGTCCGTTGTAGTTATCCTGAGATATCATAGCATAATATTATTAATTTTAGGAGATGCCACACTTCCAATACCCCTTCCCTTCACATGGTATAAAATAGGATTAGATATGAGTGTGAGCTAATACATATTCATGAATTTTAATCCACTGAGAATTAAAAATACAAAACTAGAATCAGTTTTGTAATCACTTAATTACAATTACATAATCATGTAATTGATTGTAAATAATCAGAACTTTATTTATTAATTGATTGATTAATTGATTGTTTGATTTCTGGGCCACACCCAGTGGTACTCAGGGATTACTCCTGGCTCTGCACTCAGAAATCGTCCCTGGCAGGCTGGGGGACCATATGGGATGCCGGGAATTGAACCAGGTCTCTCCTGGGTTGGTGTATGCAAGGCAAAAACCCTATGGCTGTGCTATCTCTCCAGCCCCTGGAATCAGTTTTAATGTCTCACCAATCCCATCCATTTCTCTCCCTCCTGGTGATCTGAGGAGAAAAGGCAGTTCTGCATATCTGTCTTTACAAACTATTGTGTAGGATTTCCTTTATTATCCCTAAGTGGGTTAACAAATACTGGAAGCCTGAAGGTGGCAGAGGGAGGGGGCAGGTATTACATATACAGAGATAAGGGGCCAGGGAACTAAATACAGAACTTAAATCCACATGTTCTGAGGCTGAGGGTGCAGGAGAAATGGAACATGTAGTTTGTCTACTGGATTCTGGAGGAAGCGGGCTTTGAGTCAAATCTAAAGGACAAGGAAGACATTGACAACAGCTTCGTGAAGAGAGAGGTTGTGTGGGGGAGTTGGGAGACACATTCCTGTTCCTCAAAATTTCCCTAGTGAGACCCTGAGTCTTTTGATCTGAATCAGCAGCTTGGAAGTGGCAGGCGCTTTAAAGGTTCAGGACTCCTTCAAGACCAGAGAAGGTCTGGAAAGACAATCTTGGGGGGCTGAGACAGGGTAAAGGCTTCTCCAGCTGAGCAGA
>PVKC010042476.1:0-11963 GCA_004027635.1 Crocidura indochinensis | reverse complement strand
AAGACTGGTGGTAAATAAAGATTAAGGGAAAGAAGTAAACTTTTAATAGACTTTGATGTGTAGCAAAGTAAGCCCAGATCAGCCTCACAGAGGAAGTAAAAAGAAAAGGAAACTTCTGGATAATGATAAAGCAGCTCTTGGTCTCCCAATTCTCTTATTCTCCCCAAAAGAATGACTCTGCATATCAATGACCTGTTTTTCTTTCCACAATTGTGGTGTTGGCTAGGCAGCATCTACTCAAGCAAATTGACAGACATGGGAGAAACTCTGGCATATAAAAATTGTCGTATATTAGGTCCAAGAAACAGCGCAGGGGTCAAGGCACTTGCCTTGCATGTGACTAACCCTAGTTGAGTTTCTGGCATTGTATATGGCCACTGAACCTCAAAGGTTTGATCCCTGAGTGTAAATATCAAAATAAGCTCTGAGCACCACCAGGTATGAACAAAAAAATTTTCAACTAAAAAGTCAGTCAAGCAGAGTGAAAGCATAATAGGTAGGGTGTTTTGGTATGCAGCATCCCATATGGTCCCCCAAGGACTGCCAGGCATAATTCCTAAGTGCAGAGTCAGGAGTAACCCCTAAGTATCGCTATTTGTGACCCAACCAAAAAATCAGTCAATTAAAAAGTCAGATATTGGGGTGGCGCCATAGAGGTAGGGCATTTGCCTTGCACACTGCGGACCCAGAACAGACCTCAGTTTAATGCCCAGTGTCCCATATGGTCCCCCAAGAATGATTTCTGAGCACTTAACTAGGAGTAACCCCTGAGTGTCACTAGGTGTGGCCCCAAAACAAAATAAAGTCAGATATTGAGCTCCTGGGATATTTCATTAATGTATTGAAAAGGAAGACATTAAAATGCTGAACTAGTCTTGTCTGGAGGAGTCCTTTCCTCAACCCAGGCTATTCTATCAGAAATGACTCTGAGAGTAGAGCTGAGACAATGGAGTCTATTCTGAATATGGACTCCTGTATAGGAACCTGAATCCCAGAGTCAGATCTTCCTGTCAAAAAGTTCTGCAGGAACAATTATACCTTCCAAGGAAGCTACCCACAACCATTGAGTGTCAAATGAATCTAGAGCCTCCAGCTGTTTCTGAATGAAATCTAGTGAAACCCTCAATCGGCTAGTGACTCCCAATTGGCAGACAGAGCACCCTTCCCTTTCCTGCCAGTTCCATGTCTTAGGCATCCCCTAACTCTCTAAGCGCCTTAGGATGCTTTCTCCTGTGCCTTCTCCCAGAATGTGAAAGAAAATAATGCATGGAGTACTCTTAGGAATGATTCAGTGCTGGGGCCAGGTTCTGACACTGCAGTGCCTCCTGCATATCCACTCTTGGCCTCCCAACACACACCATTACTGCAGGCCCCTTGCAGCCCATTCCTGGCATTTGTTTCCTCCACCAACACATACCAGCAGAGCCCTCTGCACTTTATAGAGTGTACAGGCGTCATTTGCCTCTTCAGAATCGAGCCAGGTCACTTGCTCTGCCACAGCTGCCCACATAGCCTGATCTTGTCCTTCCTGTGCCACCAGCATTTCTCACTATAGGCCTCACTAAAACCCCTCATGCTCTGGGTCCATCACCTCCTCTTCTTCATCATGGAACTTGTAAGTACCAAGGACAGTGCCCCCAAGTTTTCAACCTCACGATGGCCTTCCAGAATCAATCCTGGGTCTCCTGACATGATCAGGTCAACTGGAGATGTACCTCGATAACACAGTATGAAACCCACATGCAGATGCTCACTATCATTTAAATATAAAATATATAGTCCTAGTGTTTGGGGGGAAGGCCTTTCTCAGATCAGCGGGGCACCTGTAGCCCCTTCGGCCGGCAGATCTGTAGGTTGCAGATTAATGGAGTAGAAATGATCTACATGCAGTCAGTTGAAGATTCCAGAGATATCCAGCTTTATTACAAGGTCTAACTGCCATATGCATTTCTCCACATGGCTTCTAAGCTAAGCAGCCTTTTTCCTGCTGCTCTCTAACCATCCTAGCTGTGTCTATTCTCTCTCCTTTCAGCCCTCATCCTCTCTTCAAGATACCCCCACCCATCCCAAGTGTGGGCAGGTCTGATCATACAAATGTTATTATCATAAGAAATTGGGAGAGGCATAACAACTCACCCACCTGAAATGGAGCCACTTCAGCCATGGAGCTGCAGAAATTTCTCTCCAGTACCAGGTAAGAAAGAAAACACCATAGAAAGCACCAGTAGCAAAGAATTGTTGATCAGGACACAATGTAACCCAAAACAGAATCCTCATCACTCTCCCTACCCTTTAGAACCCCACAGAGCTCATTTAAGTTGATTCCCTCTAGTTCCAACAACCCTTACAGCTAAGGTGAACTGTGAATGTTGCTCCTCCCAACCTTGTCCCATGACTCTGCTGTCCTACAAATATTGGGCCAAATATTGTATGAATATTAGCTAGGTCATACCCTGAACTCCTTTGGGAACCTGCCCTGATACTACAATGACAACATTCATGGAGCTGAGATATGTCAGGGACATGAGAAGTCTAGTTACCTGCCTCTTTATGGCCACGCCAGCCACCAATGACATGAAGTCATGTCTAGAGACAGTTCTGAGGCTGAATGTTCAAGAGAATCTTGTATCAGTCTTGGATATAGATGATTGTGCCCATGGACTGGGCTGGAAAATGACAACCCCAGTCACCAGCATGGTGCCTCAGTTGTCCTGCACATCCCAGTAGACCTGTATCATGGACACTGACAGGCTTCTGCTCATAGGATAAAAATATTCACACAGATCCTTTATAATCAATATTTGCTTATCTGATACCCCTGGGAAAGCACCCAGAGCACCAGTTCACCAACAAGGATGCTGAAGTACCGGGAGAGAACAGGGAAGGAGTTGCATTTCCCATATGGGCATTTGCAGGACTTTGTTCTTCTTTTAACCTTAAGCTCCATGATATTCTAAGGTATTAGAGTTTGCAAGGAGCATAGCAATTCTTCCAGTACCAAAAAGAAAAAGCAAAGAGTCAAAGAATATTCTGCACCATTCACAATAATGGGGTATGTCAAAGGGATCTAGAAACCAATTGAAAGAGCTCCCTATGGTCCAAAGTGGAGCAATGTAAGCAACTCAAGAAAGTATTGTTAGGTTATAACACATGGTATAAAAAACAGAGCTCTGGGGTCTGTAGGGATGGATACAAGGATGGAATAAATGAATAACTTGTAAGAATAATAAAAATGCCGGTGTATAGCATTTGGAATACTATATGCAGACACTATAGGAGGATAGTTTCCAAAGGAATACCTATTCCCTCAAGTAGGCCTTACACAGGGAAACACACACAAACACACACATTGTGTATGCCAAAGAGTCTATGCAAGGGGTAGAAGGAAAGGGACTGGAATGAAGACACCAACCAGGTGAACAAGATTTGCTACAGTAACAGGCCAAAGGAGAGTACAATTTCCCTGTGATGGTAGGAAATTGTGCACACCTCTGTGATCATCCTTCCCCATATTTATCCCCCAATCACACAGAAACATGGAACCCAGTTAAGGAGCAAGTGACAAATTGCCAAAGTCAGTGTCTTAAAGTAATTAAAACAAGAACTGAAAGGGGCACAGCCAAGAGAAGTCCCAGGCAACCTGAGACTGAACATGACATGGTGTCCCGAGACAAGATAGGTCACTAGAAATACCCAGGGAAGGCAAAGGCATATATTAGCAAACTTGGGCATTGGTGTGACACAGCATCCAATAGCTAACATTCTCCCAACACATAAGATACCTGCATTAGCCAACAAATGCCCAATAGGCAACACACACCCAACAGATAACACACAACAAATAATCCAAAAATTAATACACATTCAATAATTAACACACTGAATATCTAACACATATCCAATAATACACTCCAAAAGCCAGAAGCTTTCATAGAAGAATAGGCCCTGCTAGATAGAAACTCCCAGCGCTTCCTGTAGGATTTTTCTATAAATCTAAATCCACTCTCAGATAAAGTTTTTTTTTCTCAAAAAATATCAATTAAGAGGACAAAAAATAGCACTGACTTTTCTACATTTAATCTCACAGGAGGATCTAATTTGGAAGAGACTTCCTCATACATCTCACATACTGTAATTCTAATTTTGTCTGGAAGGTGCAAAACACAGATTTTAAAATTGTTCCCATATAAATAATTCAGTTGGCGATGAGTGCCAGAACAGAATAAATTAAACCTGGTGTAGATCACCAAATTACTCTGAGCAAACTTCTGTGTAAGAACAACACAGGAGGGCTTGGTCAATGGCACGATGGTAGGGCATTGGCCTTGCATGCTGATGACCCAGCACTGACCACAGTTCTATATCTGGGCATCCCATATCGTCCCCCAAGTCAGGAGCAATTTCTGAGCGCAAAGCCAGGAATGACCCTTAAGAGTCATAGGGTGTGGCCCAGAAACAAACAAAAAAGGAATAACACAGGAAATGAAGACAACCACCTCAAAAATCTAGAGTACCCCCATCTTACCTGATAGTAAGACCTGCCCATTTCTGGGAGGGGTTCTTTGGGAGGTATCAAAAGATTGCCTCAGGGGCAGGAAGGGGAGTGATTGAGGGGTTGAGAGAGATTGAGCAAGGGAGGGCTGGCAGAATAGAAGGAAAAGAAACATGTTGAATGCAGGGCAAAAAAATGGAGCTTGCGGGGCCGGTCCATGGCGCTAGAGGTAAGGTGCCTTCCTTGCCTGCGCTAGCCTAGGACTGACCTCGGTTCAATCCCCTGGTGTCCCATATTCCCATATGGTCCCCCAAGCCAGGAGTGACTTCTGAGTGCATAGCCAGGAGTAACCCCTGAGCGTTACCGGGTATGACCCAAAAACCAAAAAAAAAAAAAAAAAGGAGCTTGCTTGAATGGTTATAATAGAAGTTACACCTGTTGCCTGGGACCCTGAACAAAGCTAATGTCTCCTGAAACCTGACTGTCTTTGGATGATTTCCTCGTGGCTGTCCTGAACCCTTAGGCCCACCAGTTGAAGGGGTTGCATGTGTGTGACCTGGGCTGAAGGAGAAAGGCCTCACCCTCCATCCATCCCATTACCATCCAAGAATGCTATTCAACACTATCACCAGGGATCCCATATGGTCCCTTAAGCCAAGAGCGATTTCTGAGCACATAGCCAGGAATGACCCCTGAAAGTCATCTGGTGTGGCCCAAAAACAAACAAAAAAGAATAACACAGAAAATAGACAATCACTTCAAAAATCTAGAGTTTAGAATTCACCAACAAAGTGGAAGGAAGGATTTGTCTTCACCACGAATTGTGGATGAATTCTAACAATGCTCACATCTCCTATTCTTTGATTATTGTTTCTTCTTTTCCAAGAAATCCTACAGGAATGAACACACCCAGTTTCAAACCTGCAACCTTTGCTGTCTTCTCTGTTCCAGAACTGAATAGTGATTTCTCTACAGATTTCAGTCCAGGGAAGAAAACAAGTGCTACATCAGAAAGACTGAATCCAGCTCTTAATGTTCTTCTGAACACTCAGGAGCTCTCCCTCTTTCCATGAAGAGACTACTGTCTCACAATATACCTTTTCAGCTTGCATAACCTATTTTTTGGAATGGGTCACACCTGGTGGTGCTTAGGAGTTACTCCTGGCTCTGCACACAGAAATCACTCCTGACAGGCTCAGGAACCTTATGGGATGCTGGGAATTGAATTGGGCCAAAACTGTGTTGGCCATGCGCAAAGCAAAGTTCCTACTGCTGTGCTATCTCTCCAGCCCCTTGCATGGCCTTTAATACAACTTAAATACAGTACCTTTATGCATGATTCAATAAACTTCTACTACCCCAACTCAAATAAAAACCATGAAAGATCTGGAGCAATAGTAGAAAGGGCAGGGTGATTGTTTGCACATAACTGACCCAGGCTCAATTCTCATCATCTTTTATGATCCTTCAAACCCACCAGAAGTAACCCCTGAGCATAGAGCCAGGAGTAAGCCCTAAGCACTGCCAGATATGGCACAAAAACAAAAATAAAACTTAAAAGCCTATATCAGAACCCATCTATGTGATAGATACACTGGTCCTAAGCGTCTATGTTCTCGAGTCAATTTTCAGAAAGTACTTGTTGAATGAATAAAGAGATTCATCCACCACAGATCACCCCAAAAAACTTCAAACCTATACTCTACCCTCTGTAGCTTATTCCATGGACCCATTGTGAGAAAAATAAAAATTCAGGGAATATGCTTTGCTTCTACATACTCTATGACCCCCTGAGCATTTCTGTGTGTGGTTCTGGTGCCCCAATACCATCAAGATGGTTCTGATGGTTTCTAGAAACACAGGGCCTGGTTATTTCTGTAGTACCCTCAGAGCACAGAAAACAAATTCTTGACTTGGGAAAATAGTTAATATTCTGGAATAAAGCTTTGTATATGAGAGTCATGGATTCAGAACCACATAGTTCCCCCCAATACTGACAAGAATGACCCATGACTAGGCCCTCAGCACCACTATGTGTAGCACAAAGCCAATAAAAATCTTGCCTTGGAGCCATTAGTATCCATGCTTAGCAGAGTCAGGAGGATGACAGGAGGGAAGGAAGCACAGCTCACATGGCTTCAAGTTCAAATGTCAAAGTAAAGGCAGAAAACAGAGTATCCAAATGCCTCATTCATTTATATTCTCAACTTATTTTTCTGGAATCTACCATCTCTAGGGTCTGAGCTAATTTATCTGGACTGGTGACTATGAGTCTCTGGAGTCACACAGTTATGTAAACCATGTGCTTTCTTCTATATATCCATCTCCTAATATTTGTGGGATCACACTGCCCAGCTGAGAAATGTTGTAATTCATAGGAATGTAGGTTTAGAAAGTTGTTGGGGGCATTATGCATGACAAGTGCCCAACATGCTTAATGTTGGCAGTGCCCTCACTCCTAACTGGGCTGAGTGTAGTGAGAACACATCACTTAGCCCAGGGGTCCTCAAACTTTTTAAACAGGGGGCCAGTTCACTGTCCCTCAGATCATTGGAGACTGGACTATAGTAAAAGCAAAACTACAAACAAAATCCTATGCACACTGCATATATCTTATTTTGAAGTGAAGAAACAAAATGGGAACAAATACAGTATGTGGCCCGCAGGCCGTAGTTTGAGGACCATTGACTTAGCCAATCTATCCTTTCTTGTTTTAGAGGTTGAGAATAGGTTGAATGTAGATGCATTGTGTATCTCCATGCTTCTATCTCCTCTATAGAATTCCAAATGATTGTGTATAATTACTGGAAGATAACTGCATGCATTTACAAAATGGCTCCTGGTTGTTATTCCATGAGGAAGAATCTTTGCATTCGGAGTTCTCAGAAATCCAAGACTCCAGAACTCTTTCAACAAAAGAAATCACGAAGATGTAATCTAAAGAGAAGCAACACCATAATGTTCAATCCAAGAAGACTGACAAGTAAAAATTAGGGTTTATAGAAAGCCATAATTAAGAGAAACAACAAAATGAGCTTCTCATAGAGTATGGCAAGGTGAAAAGGAACCAACTTTCATGGTCTTTATGCACTCTTAGCCCTCGCAAATTGATGGTATAATGGACATGCCACGTTTAGTTTTCTGCATGGATATTTGCACTGAAATTAACTTAAGGATGAATCTCTGGGTTCTCGACTTCTCCTCTTGGGAAGATAGAAATATGGATAAGTAAAAACCTCTTTCCAAGTAATATTCAATTCCACTAGGTAGAGACAAAGAGAACACAAAGAGAAGTGATCATATTTTCCCATCTTATCACTGGGGTAACCATCCCCACACCCTGCAGAGTCTACATGTTTCTGAAGCTGCTTCTTTGGCTCTATAAAAAAAGGCATCTGATTAGGACCCCCATAAAAAACAACAGAGAATGCAGGTGGTGGAGTAACCATTCTGAAGCATAAAAACATTCAGATCGCTGGTGCAGCCCAAAATCTCATCTCCTCATCCTGCTGATCCATACCTTCACATGAACGAGATAAGAACAAACCTCCACAGAACACCCTTCATTCTGTTAAAAGCTAGCTATCTTCACAGCATGCTGTCAGCTCAACCAAATGACAGATCGCCCCGGAAACCAGAAAGGGCAGAATCATAAACATAAAATACAGTAATGGGACACAAAGATAGCAGAATGTGAGGGGGAGTCTTGGGGATCTGAGCATAGAGGTTAGAGAAGGAAGAGGGTCTGGGAAAGGCAGAGTGTAGTTTATGCCCCCAATATGCTCTGGAAGAGAATCAACAGGCTGCATGCCCCACAACAGCCCTGCATCCACAGTGGTCTCACTGTCTTAGGTTGTCTGATTTGCTCCCTTCGGGTGAGAGTGAAACTGCATAGTTGCCTGATAGTTTACAAGGACACTCTATCCAAGGTTTAGGTCTCTTGTCTCTGAATGATCCCCCAATTCTGAGCCTGTGCTTGTGTCTCCCACCCAGTTTATTCAGAAGTCTTTGGCTGTAAGGCAGGCTGGTCATGCTAGAGTGCCTGTTGATCTCATTTCCTCCCCAGGTGAGGAGAGGGAAGAACAAGAAGCACTGAACTCCACTACCCTCCCAGGGCATCCCAAGACACATACCCTCACTCACTGGTTTCCTTAGTAAGCACAGAGCAGTGGGGATGGAGGGTTCGGACAGTGGACCTAAAAGGTGGAGGGTTTCATAGGCAAAGGAACAGCTGCTCCAGAAATTTCCAGAAACTTCTCAACACAACCCTTCCACCAAATTGCTTCCTTCCTTCCTTCCTTTTCTTTCTTCTTCTTTTTTTTTTTTTGTTTGTTTTTAGGCCACACCCTGTGATGCTCAGGGGTTGCTCCTAGCTATCGCTCCTGGCTTGCAGGACCATATGGGACACTGGGGATTGAACAAAAGTCCGTCCTGCTCCATGCTGTATCAGCCACATGCAAGCCAAAAGCCCTACCGATGCACTATTGCTCTGGCCCTACATTCCTTCCTTTTCTCCTCCCTTCTTCAGTACTGTCTTTTTTCTTCTCTTCTTCTTCTTTTTTTTTTTTTTTTTTTTTTTTTTTTTTTTTTTTTTTTTTTTTTTTTTTTTTTTTTGGTTTTTGGGTCATACCTGGTAGCACTCAGAGGTTACTCCTGACTCTAAGCTCAGAAATCTCTCCTGGCACACTCAGGAAACCATATGGGATGCCGGGATTCGAACCATCGACTTTCTGCATGAAAGGTAAACGCCTTACCTCCATGCTATCTCTCCAGCCCCTTTTCTTCTCTTTTTTTCCCTCCTTGCTTCCTTTATTTCTTATTCCCTTCTGTCCATTTGTTTTGTTTTCTTTAGGGGAAGTACCACAGCTGTTGTTGCTTCTAAGCTTAGTCCTGCTCTGTACCCAGGGATCACTACTGATGGGCACAGGAGACCATATGGGATGCCAGAGATTAAACCTACCTTCACTACATGCAAGGCAAGTGCCCTAAATTCTGTGTTATCACTTCAGTCCCTTGTTTTGCTTTCTAGCCATCAACATCTGAGTGAAATCACATTGGATGTCTTTGATGTATTTCATTTGTCATTTGCCTTCTCAATCCATCATGTCAGAAAATACAGTTTCTGGGCCCGGAGAGTAGCACAGCGGTGTTTGCCTTGCAAGCAGCCGATCCAGGACCAAAGGTGGTTGGTTCAAATCCCGGTGTCCCATATGGTTCCCTGTGCCTGCCAGGAGCTATTTCTGAGCAGATAGCCAGGAGTAACCC
Organism: Crocidura indochinensis; assembly: GCA_004027635.1. Lineage (NCBI taxonomy): Eukaryota > Metazoa > Chordata > Mammalia > Eulipotyphla > Soricidae > Crocidura > Crocidura indochinensis. Next base: position 2,206 of record PVKC010042476.1, on the reverse strand, counting down.
CTGAGCACGGCTGGGTGTGGCCCAAAAACAAAACAAAAACAAACAAACAAGAAGAAAATACAGTTTCTGCCTTTCAGTAGAGCTCAGCAGTGCTGCAATGTGGTTCTACAATATATTTTGATCCATTTATGTTTTGGATTGTTTCCAATCCAAATAACTATTGCAAAGAGTGTTGCAGTGAAAATAGGTGTGCACAGATTTCTTTATATGAATATTTTTGGTTTGGAGGAAAAATATTCAGCGATGAAATATCTGGATAATATTGAAATTCTAGTTTTCATTGATTTTTTTTAAGTAATAACATGGTTTCCCAAAGAGGATGAACTAATCCTCTTACAGTCCTTGAGAGTTCCCTTCGTACCTATGCACGTAGTCTTATTCTCCTCTCTGACAAAAGTCATTCTCACAGGTGAAAGGCGGTGCTTCACTGCAGCTCTAATCTGTATTTCTCAAATAATAAATTAAGAGGAGTAAGAGCTTCAGCCAAAGCAGGTATTCAGCCTTTTGAGTCATCTTCAGCCCAATGCCAGGTGGAAGTGGGGTAGCACTGATATTTTTATAGCAAAACAAAGCTGGATATTATAGATTAGACCCTATACCTTTGGACAATGATTTATTATAGAGACATACAAGCCTGAAAATGAGTTTTTGACCGTATCCTGATTTGTGAAGTTTTTCTTTTTTTTTTTACTTAATATATTTATTTAAGCACCATAATTACAAACATGTTTGTAGTTGGGTTTCAGTCATATAAAAGTACACCCCCTTCACCAGTGCAACCTTCCCACCACCAATGTTCCCCCATCTTTTTCCTCCCCTACCCCATTTTTGTAATTTTCTATATTATCACCACAGGTTAAATAAGAGAAACAATTGCAGTGTAAAGAAAATAGCACAGTGGCATTTGCCTTGCAAGCAGCCGATCCAGGACTAAAGGTGGTTGGTTCAAATCCCGGTGTCCCATATGATCCCCTGTGTCTGCCAGGAGCTATTTCTGAGCAGACAGCAAGGAGTATCACCTGAGCACTGCTGGGTGTGCCCCCCCCCAAAAATAGTTTGTCCCTATCTGAACAACTTCAACCTGAGATGCACAGTAGTTTTTCTCATCAACAAGACTATCAGTAGATTCAGCCACATATTATTATGCCTGAAAAAGCTTCCAACACTCAAACATCAAAATCCTAATTATTTTAGTTACCACTAGCTTACTGTGAACAAATAGTCCAAATGCTTCCTGACAGAGGGAACTAGAGAGAGCAGAAGTGCAGAGAGAAGTCTTTGGAGCTGAGAGTTAAGTTAGCTCAGAGATAGACAAGATGGGCCAGAAGAAGTCAGAGCTGCCCAGACACAGTTTTCTTCTCCATATTGATACCTCTATCAGTCCTGTGTTCTGGGGTGAAATGGTTCCTAAGTGTCAGGTAAGAAGGGTTTATTACTGAAAAGAAAATGTCATAACCCCTTATCCTTTGAAGTTGGTGAGAGCCCATTGCAATAAATCAAAATAATATTAAGTCGAAAGCCATTATATGAAGACATTCAGCCTGATCCCTTCCAATAACTGAGGAAGAGTCACAGCAGTAATAAACCTGTGGTAGCATTCAAGTAATGGTTTTGAGGAATCAAAGGGATAAACTTCTTTCATCTAAATTGAATTGATACAGCCTTTGTGAGTCACACTTCAGTAACATTTGGAATCATCTTTAATCAAAAAATTATTGGTTGTTAAGAATTGACAAATAGAGTGTTACATTTAAAATGCAACCTTTTCTATTCAACCTGAGTTGAGTGTTTTTCCTTTAATCTTAATCTTTTGCCAAATAATCAGAGTATTTTTATCAGCCTGAAAACAGGGATAAAACTTTGATAAATATTTTTCATTCCCTACCTCCTTAAGAAAAGTCAGTTTATTTTTTAAATGTACCTCAAGAGTCATATTTCACTAATGATTTCTCAATGTTACATTTAAAAACCGTAGACACTAACAAGTTCAGAACATCAAATATGTTCTTTTCTATTTTAGAATTAATCCCTTAATACCAAAGTTATCATTACTGTTTGAATCAAAGCCAGTGGAACTGAAATTAAAGTATCAACATGCAATGTTTGTCAAGCCAGAGAAATCTTTATTTTTAACAATAGACAATTAAATTCCTTCATAAATAGAAATAAAACATTCAGCTGGGTCAACTTATCTGAATGAGAGTCA